>CAOLHI010004900.1:72500-93992 GCA_948474755.1 Ctenosaura bakeri | reverse complement strand
GATTTTACCAGTAGCCTGAAATGTAAAGTGCTTAGATCAATGAATCACAGCAGAACATTCCTGTCCTCCCATTTGGACACCTAAAAAGTCTTTCCCAAGTATTAGAGGACTGTCTTTTAAGAAGAGTGTGATATAGAATGCTACAGCTGGAGGAAATTGGTAAAAAGGAGTGCATTTGCTTAATTAAATCTCTTCTTGCAAGAGGCATGTTGGACCCAAATGACAACCATTTTTAGTTGCTGAAGTGTTAACTAGGCATGCTGTGACAAATGAACTGGTAACATTGTCAAAGAAATTTTTGTTTGATTGTGTTAACTGTGTTAAAAATTTAGGAAGATTCAAGCATCCACTCTTATGGCTTTGTACTCACATAGCAGGATGTCAACAGTTAGTCTAGCGTGCAGAGTGGATGCAGGGATAGATTAGACTGAAAACTTGCTGATGAACCTGCAGCATTAACTGTGGTCTTCAGAAGAGCATCAAAGGAGTATTTGTATATGTTACTGTTTTTTCCTTTTCCCTAATTTCCTGCAAAGGATACAGAGATTCCTGAAAGTGCCATTGAGGTGTTCTGAGACACCCACTGCCTTGGAAGGACTGTGAGTTGGTGGATGTCTGGCCAATACAGTGAAGAATAGCTGACACTGTTGGTTTGTCTTGTAGGCAGAGAGAATGGGAGGATGCCGGATGGTGTTCTGGAATTATTAGGGAAAGTATTCAATGAATTGCTTGCACAAGCTGACAAAACATACAGTGCCAAGCAATCAGTTGATGTAGAGAAGAATAGTGGATTGACTTAATCAAAAGTTGAAGTTTCCAAGTTAAATGTACATTTTAAACAACTCTAGTTTCCCTTGTATTTGTGTGTCAGATAGGACCTAGGTGGAAAGAAAGTGAGAGATGAACCAAGGAATTTTGTGAAATAACCTCTGAAAGATGTTTACTTTAGAAAAGAAGAGAAATGGTGAATATGTTTCAATATACTAATCATGAGTATGAGGGATTAATTATGAATATGGAAGATGAAGAGACTCAAAAATGATGGAGCCATTGATATAGAAGACATGTGAATATTTTTCTATCCCCATTAAATAGCTTTCATTGACTGATTATTGTCACAATTAATTTTTCAAGTGAATATGGCTCTTTCTAGAAAGAAAAGTTTTGGAGCTCCAAATATTGGTATCTCTCAGTGGTCTCTTACTGGTTTCCTTTTTTGCCTTGCTGCTATCCAAAGTATATCTATACAGCCTCCTTCTAACTGCAACAGTCAAAGCTGTTGAGGGGGAAAAAGGGGTTTGAAGTCAGAAGTACTATAGAGAGGATAAGGGTGGAGGCTTAATGCACCTGTAGTGTCACAGATTAGAAGGCAGAGGGAAAGAGAACTTAATTTTTGAGATATCATGAGGTTTTGTCCTTCCTGTTCTAAAAACTTTTGTTCTAAGAAAGCTGGGAAGAGTGGTCTTAGAAATACAGTCTGGACATTGGAAAGAAAATCCACAACTAACAGGCTTGTATTAAGGAGATGCAGCTCAATGTTAACTAGACTTGTAATTGTATACTTTGGTAAAGGCGTAAGAACGGTTTCTCCTTCCCTGGAAACCACATAAGGTTGCATTCTCGATATAGCGCATTAGTTGACAGAAAAAAAATTAGCTAGAGTCTAGTTGTTAGCAGCCTTTACAATGGTATCAAGAAATAATGAGTGAAACATAGCTGAATACTCTTGGTATGTGTTTAGTTATGATAACACTTATTAACAATGATTTTGTTGAAGTTAAAGATTGTGGGACTGTGGGTTAAACAGTAAAAATAAATACATAGACACTGTTGAATTGGGATGTTGGAATAAAACTTGTTATTTACTTGAGTCTTAGAAGCAGATGTATCAGTACGTAATGCTAACTTCTTATTTTTTCCTTCTTTTAATTACAGGAATCAGAAATTACATCGGAATTGGCTAATGAGAGAGATTGCGATTACAACATTAGGCCAAATGAAAACTCTTACTGCTATCAACTTTTACAAGAATTAAATGAGCAGAGAAAAAAGGGCATTCTCTGTGATGTCAATATTGTGGTGAGTGGAAGAGTCTTTAGAGCTCACAAAAACATCCTGGTTGCAGGCAGCCGTTACTTCAAGACTCTGTATTGCTTTACAAACAAAGAAAGCCGTAACCAAACCACTGTTACCTACTTAGATGTTGTTGCTGTTCAAGGCTTTTCTGTCATCTTGGACTTTCTGTATTCTGGTAACCTTGTGCTTACAAGCCAGAATGCAATTGAAGTGATGTCAGTGGCCAGCTACCTTCAAATGACAGAGGTTGTTCAATCCTGTCGCAATTTTATCAAAGATGCCTTAAATATAAGCATAAAATCAGAAGCACCGGAAGCTGTAGTTGTGGATTACAATAGAAGGTCTGTTAGTAGGGATGGATTGTCTTCACGGGATCAGAAAGTTGCTAGTTTTTGGGCCACACGAAATCTTACTAACTTGGCAAGCAGTATAAAAACTGAAAGTGATGGCTACTGTGTTGATGAGAGCCAGTCTGAAAACTACCAAATGAATGATTGGGTCCAGGATAGCTCACCTGAAATGGCTGAAAATGAATCTCAAGGAGAAGGGAAGGTCTTTGTGTGGAATGATATGAGCTCACAGGGACAATCACTTCAAGAACCTGGAAAAGCTAGAAGGAAAAACCAAGCTGCAAAAAGGTTTGTTTACAATATACCACCCAGCAATGAAGAAACGTTAGAAGACTGCTCAACTACGCAAGCATCAGTCCAATACCCAGAAGACATGCAGTTCATCAAAGAAGAAGCAGGTAAGTACTTACACAATAGACATTTTTAATGTCGAAGATTGTTTTAATTAGGCAACTGACATAACATTCCATCCAGAATGATGTCTGCAAGAAGAAAAAAGTGAACTCCAGATTACTCTTGCACATCTTCAGATCCAAATGATAGCTAAATTCTGAAGCAGCTTTCTCTTGGTCCTATGTTTTAAATTCATCTAACTTTGAGATGAAAAATACTTAAATGATCCTTTACTTGAAAATGCTAATACTGTTGAGACATCTGTGAGTGAAACATAGGCAGGATAGATAGCTGAGTTTTGCAAAAGATACAGAACAGAGACTGAAACGTATGTCTGGCGAGTTGTTTAAAACCTTGTTAAACTGGATTCAGTTTAAAGTAATGTAATAGTAAACAGTACATCTTAATGGCATAACTAAGAGTTTCAAATGCTGTAGCTTTTCGTCTCCTTAAGTGTGTGAAATAATAGCAGGTTTATATGATTTGAATCCCCCCTTGGCCATGGAAATCCAGTGGGTGACATTGAGCAAGTTGCATTCTGTTAGCCTCAGAGGATGACATGAATCCATAGCTTCTGGGTAGCCTGGGATTGATCTCAGCTTACCCCCACCATTATCCAATAACAAGAAATACAGGCCTCTGAGCTGTCACTAAAAATATTAAAACTTTTTTATGATCTCAATTAATTTGTCATCATGCAATAACTATCACAGTAAGTTACCAACATTTTCTGCATGAAACCTATTTCATGTAAGTAAAGCAGTAAACAGTATATCCTTAAATAGTTCCATCCCAAGATTTTCTCTATTTGGAAACTGTTTCTAGAAGAATATCAGTAACTTCAAATTCCCTGAATTTCTAATGGAATTTAGAGAAATGAAGATTTGCACATATTGAATCTTTACTTTTTCATTTGTTAGCATGTTTTAGCATATTTCTTCATTTATTTTTCCCTTAACTTGGCCAGTTTCTTTCATACATGCAGAAAATGAATGAATTTGAAACATCCAAAAGAACTGAAGTATGGACATGACCCATATTTGTGTCAGGGCAAGGAATGAGTGGCTGTCCGGATGTTGTTGAACTGGACCTCCCATTTGCCTTAGCATAGTCATTGGTGAGAAATTGTGGGAATTGCACAGCAGTATCTGAAGGGCCACATTGTCACAATATACAGAGCTGTTACTGCCTTACGCTGTAAATTCTTACAGAATAACTCATAGGACTCCTACAGTGGGAATACAAGGCTGCTAAAGCCTTTTCTTCAAAGCATTTCATTTTAAAAAAGGCTAATGGTTCACAATAGCTTCTTCCCCTTTTCTACTGGCAAATCCAAGGAGAAGACATTGGGGAAAGTATGATTTCCCTCAGTTTTCTTGATGAATATAGTGTAAACTTGTGATGTTGACTATCAGTGTTTGAACAATAAGTGAAACAAAAGTAACGTGAATTTGCTTCTAAAGATTCACTGAATTATACCTTTGGTAACAATTGTCCTTGGAAAGCCAATCGGATCCGGTTTAGACTCAAAAGCTACTAACTTCAGGTGCCTGTTACTCTTTACCTTTCAGGAGTAATATCCTTTGAGTCCCTTCTAAGAATTTGAGCTGGATTAAATACAACTGTGTTCTGAAGACCTTGCACTGGGTTCACTTCACTTTGTAGCCTAAAAATCACCACTGAAAGATGTCTTTAATCATGTCTTCTAGCTACTGTCCCTTCCTCTCTAACAGTGGACATTCTGAGGACTTTCTATGCGTCCTAGCAATAAATACAGTAAGATGCTTGAATATCTTGTTACATTTTATTCATTTGCTTGAGAAGCAGAAAAGACAATGGGAAAGTGCAGCCAGAGATAGGAGCAGGACAGAAATTCTTGCAGATCACTAGTGCATGGCATCATTTAGTTGCAGATGTTGGTTGAATATCTGATTGAAGCAAGATAACATTCTTTTGACAGTCTGATGGATGATAATAATTAAAGAAGGAGTTAAATGCCATTCATGAACCTTTGAAAGCTTTGTATTGCAGCATGTTCCAACAGAGTAAGTGCTGAATCAAAGTACCATGAGTTTTGATGTATCAGAATTTTGAAAGACAAGAATTAGTACTTAAGTACCTAAAGCCCATTCCTGCAGTGATGCTGTGAAGCCTCTCAAATGATTGAGGGGGAGAGTCTAGAAATTTTAAAGATATCTAATCACCTGAGACTTTCTTTCACACTGTTCAGGAGTTTGGATATTGTTGACATTTGTTGTTCCTTGGATGCTACTCTGGAAAGCTGAACATATGGACTCCTAGTTCACTTCCCCAGCAGCAGTGTTGCTGGTTTTCCTTGAAACCATTCAGGCTGTTTGGCTGGTCACTGCGTATGGAATATGTAATAAGCTTGTGGTTTTAAAAAATAAAACATGACTTCTTCCTGTTGTGTTGTATAACTGAACATTGTTGTCTGTTGGTATAGGAGTGCTTTATTTTATTCTTCAATTGCCTATGCAATTTCTTGCAGGAAAGGGGATTGGAATATTCCATTGCTGTTATATCTTCCTATATTTTTCTCCTGCTCCTTTTTATGTGTAGAGTTCTTGTTTTGTTTCTATAAAGTGGTATTATTTTGAACTATGCCTAGATGGAGTAACCCAGGCCCTAGGTTGTTTCCATATAGAAGGAAGAGGGAATACAGTTAAAGCGACAATGGTAGGGGAGCTGCTGTTACCAGTTCATTCTTTTTTGATGCACTGAAAATGGAAGCAGTGCCCTTTGTTTCTTTTCACAGATGTACTTGAATCAGAGTATTCATGCACATTCTGACGAGAAGAAAAAAAATCAATTCTCTCTATTTATTCCTTACCCTGACTTCTGCATATTGTGCATTTGGAGTGAAGTAAAACAACTGGTTTTGAATGATTTTCTTGATTCATGTTCTGAGTACATCAGAACATGACAAAAAAGATGTTGGAAATAGAATGTAACTTATATTATGTATCCAACCCCTGTATCCAAAAAAATAGTCTTTGCTGTTTTAGAGTATGCATTCTGTTAGACAGTCAGTTGTTGGCTTCAACCATGATTGGAAGGTTTGACGTGTTAAATTGTACATATAAGTATATATTTGGAAATGGTTAAAATAGCCCATCTATTTATTCAGTAGGTATACGTACTGTATAACATAAGGATTTACCCTATATAGAGATATAATTGCAACACAATAAAACACAATATGAAGATAATGAAATATCCAGTTGAACATATACTTAGCTAAAAGAGCAACCACAGCATACTTAATAAACAAAAAGTTGATCTTGTGTAAATGATCCCTGAAGATCTAGGGTGCCGTTCTATTTTCCCCTTATCTGGGAATAAGGCCCACTCTGTGAAACTACCTTCTAAGTTTGTAAGCTGCCTGTTGACTTATGATGATCCCATGAATTCCATAAGGGTTTCCTAGACAAGGAATATTCAGAAGTGGTCTGCCATTGCCTTCACTTGAACTATAGCAGTGGTATGCCTTGGTTGTCTCCCGTCAGTGTACAAGTGGAGTGAATGAATGTGGCTCATAGATCCTCTAGAATTGCCCACCTTGCTTGATTGAAGCAGGGAGGGGGGAGAAATATGGCATACTTCTTTTTTTGCGAGAAGAAACTTTTCCTGGTGACAGGAAGCTGATTGTGGTAGATGGACATGACTTTAAAAATGTTTCCTAGTAAGATGAAGGCTGATACGGTAAGTATCAGGATGTAAGAGGTAAAAATCTGCCTTCTGTTGATGTATTCAAGAGGGCTTTAGGGAGGTGAAAAGCCTTGAAATAAGTGTCCAGTGGAACAGCATCCAGATTGGGGGGGAGGGGAGAGTCAGGTAAATTCTGTGAAGAGTTGGAAGACTAAAGGTATTGACCCGTACAGTAAAAATAGGACCTATTAGATTACAGGTTTATCAGATCTTCAGCTTCTGGTGGCCTTATTCCAATGGTGGAAATCGTGCTGCCATCCAAATATTGTTGGACTGAAATTCCAGCAACTCTAGCTGGCATGGCCAGTAGTGAGGAATGCTGGGAGTTGTGGTCCAGCAATGTCTGGAGGGCTGCATGATTCACACTCTAGCATTTAGCATGTTACTTCTCTTTTGCATAATCCCAAGGCTTTATTGTTAAGTCCAGTAAGCCTGTATTGCCTGGCCTCCATTTAAGTGGATAGATACCCAGTTGTTTGTCAACCTGAAGAGCATAGTGTGATTCCTGTGATATGGAGGATATAGTCTTGTTGGATGTTGCATGGGACAGGTTTTTATTATTGAAGCAGCCAACATGTCACATAAGACATTTCATATCTGACTTTTATTAAGCTTTTTAATTATTATTTTGATATACCTGAAGCTTCTGGGTCTTATCTTCTTAGGGGCTTGGATCTTGGGCACATATTCTTTTCAAGGCTTGTGATTTAATTTAAAATGGCATATTCAAACAATCTGCTGTTTTATAAAGTACGCACTGTGAAATAACACAACTAGAGTGAAGGTTGAAAGACATTGGAGAAGCAATTTCAAAATCTATTTCTGATGGCAAAGAACAGAAAAACATTTTCTATTGTTATTGTAGCTTTGCAATATGATCCATAGGAGTGCTTTTAAAATTACAGAACTGTTGCATCTGATCTGTTTTCCCATTTACCTGTAGGCCTTGCTAGATTGGATGATCACTATTGAAGATGTCCTCCAGTGTAGAGGATTAACTTTTGGGGGGAGAGCATGTGGCCAAGGGGGAAGAGAGAAGCTCTTTTCTAATGTGCTTTCGTACTGTAGGTGAAACAGCTTTCCATCTACCGGAGGAAAGCTATTCAATATAATGGAGTACAATCATCTTGACTTGGTCTGTGTGCTTATATTCTTTTTATTTTGGAAAAAAAAATAAAAAACTGTTGCATCCCTCTTGTAAGAGTTAGAACTTTTAAGAACTCATAGGCATGAATCTTATTGGTAGTCTCAACTAGAGTAAACCAATTGAATCCATTGTTGAATACTGAGTAGCAGGGGTGAGAGGAGTACATGGTTGTTATTCTGTTAATCTATCACATCAGAAACAACAATTGTTTTGTGGCATCTTAAAGACAGTAATGTATATGATTCGGTGAGCTGTGGTTCACAAAAGCGCATGCTAGATATAACTTTGCAGTGTCAAAGATGTGAGAAGACTCTTGATGGTCTTTCTTGTTCGTAGTATACAGGATCTATTTAGATAGCTTCTAAAATAGATTATTCAGAGGTGTGAAAGTGCACTGCCATTAATACATTGATGGTACTTCACTTGACTATTGTTCTCAGCTAATGTGGAAGTCGATGTCTTAAATACGAACTCCTGTTGGATACAGTAACAGACAGGATGAAGACTGACAAAGTGAAATTGAGTCCATATAAGAATGCTTTTTGTTGTCTTTGCATAGTGAACAAGATTTATAATTGATTCTGGCTCTGCTAAATGTGAAATCACCAGTGCACCTGTACCTCCCCATCCTATTAAGCTATTTCTGCTAAATCTTTCATTGGTTTCACCCACCCAGAACTTACCTCTTCTGCCCATGGGAGCTTTTATTTTTTCCCCCTCCTAAACAGAACTTACATTTTTAGAGCCAGTATATCTCTAAATACTGCATATCTATTTTGTGTTGCTAGTGTGAGTTAGTTTTTTTTTTTTAAGTGCTCCATACATTGGCACATAAAACTATGAAGTTCTGCTTCTTCTGTAAGCATGTGAAACACACAGTTCTGCAAATGCATATACTTTATTCTAAAATGGGTGGCCAACTATGATGGTTGTGGGGCAGTTTTCATCTTTGTTCTGCTGTGGCAGGCCAGATCCCCCTGTTTTGGGAAGATTTTAAACTGTGAAACTGGAATTCTGGTTTGTAATTCCAGTTTTCAGTGCTTTTGGCTTTGAAGGACGTTAGGGCAGTATAAACATAAATTGATACTCCAAGAAATCTCTAGGAGCAGCAACTTATCAATTCTGAGGACTTTAGCAAACAAACAAAAAGGGTCACTGGTGTTGTTATTGAGGTGCAGGGTCTTTTGGAAAGGCAGAACAAGCCTGAGGCAAGCAAAAAGCTCCTTAATGGCTTCTTGTAGCTCACATGCTACTCTTTGCCCATCCTTGTTCTAAAGTGTGAACTGGGTGGCCCAGCATTTAAGGATGTGCAGACTAGTTTTCCCCAGTAACTGTACCATGCATTATTAGTATGACTTAACGCTACTCCTTTTATAATAGAGCTTTTTAATTACTTTTGTAGTTACAGGAGTGTGGCTTTACTAATAGTGGAGGAGGAACATCACATAGTTCAGGTGTTGATTTGTGCTACTATCTCATATTCTGTTGTGGATCTTGAGACAAGGATGAAGTGGAAGGAAGGAGTGTGTGTTTTGTACCTGAGGCCTGTGTTAGCTTCCAAGTTTAGTTATATCCTCACTATTTCCTTAAAGCTATGGTTATTGCAGAATAAGAAAACCAACAGCTTGTTAATGGGAATTTTAAAAATAGATTCTTCCTGTAACCATAAGATCCTGTTTACTATAGTCTCATTTTGTTTCACAAGGAAAAGGCTGTGTTTGTACCTGATTGGAAATATATAATGACCCATTCATCTATTATAAGTCCAAGCATGGGCTGCTTACCTCTTAAGGTTAACATTCCTTGCTGCCCCTTAAGGTTATACTGTCACAAAGAAAGTAAAATAACTTACAGCAATGAATATCAAGGAACAAAGTTAGAATGCTGATTGCAGTGAGTGGGGAAGGTAGATTTGTTCTACTGCAGAACTGTAGAATGTGCTTGAACAACCCCACTGGGTATTCTGCTAGAAGTACTTTTGGGACCACTATGCCTTTGTTGAGAGACAAGGGAGCAAATCTGTCACCTTATTCATGGTTTATATCAAAAAATGGGATCTTCATGATATCACAAGACTTCCCTAGATCTGGAAATTGGCCAACATATCACAGAAACTTAAGAATTTTAATATACATAATATTTATGTATTTAATTGGTATGTTGATTTGTAATGATGTGTCTTATATGTGCAAATGACTGTTGCTTGTGCAGTTCTGTTAATATTTTATACCATCTTGTAACAGGTACCTCAAATGATTTCAAGTTTGGAATGTTTCCTGGTATTTCAAGTGATTTCAAGTTTGGATTGTTACCTGGTACTTCAAATGATTTCAAGTATGGACTGTTACCTGAATCCTGGCCCAAGGAAAACTGGGAAAATGGCAAGTAAATTTATCAAGTATTTACAGACACCTCTGTTCATCTTCTAATATGTGCAAGCAAGAATAATAACACTCATCTTAAATGGAGGTCAGATGGCAATCACTTGGGTGTGCTTTGATTGTGGATTCCTACATGGTGGCAGTTAGGCTATATGGCCATTGCAGTGCCTTCAAACTCCATTATTTTATGATTCATCCTTTGAAAATTCAACAGAGGTCAGCTGCCAGTTAAAACTATTTGCTTGTAGATTATGTTATGGTGCTTAAACACCAAAATGACATTTGTGTTAATTGGTCATCATTTTTCCATGTAGTATTTGTTGTGTTTTTCTACCTAGTATTTTTTTTTCTACCTAGTATTTGTTGTTGTGTGCCTTTACATTAACCTCAACTTATGGTGATCATATCATAGGCTTTTCTTGGCAAGATTTATTCAGAGGAGCTCTGCCATTGTCTTCTTCTTAGGCTGAGAGTATGACTTGCTGAAGGGAACCCAGTGGGTTTCCATGACTGTGCAGGGATTTGAACTGTGGCCTCCCAGAGTCCTAGTCTGGCACTCAAACCAGTACCATCAGCCCTCCATATTCACGGACTTCGATTATTTGCTGCTGCAAATAATTCATGAATAATTAGTAAGTCTCGCCTTGCATTCGCAGTTTCTCTGCAAGCATTGTGAGACAGAGAGAGATTGTGAGAGACTGCGAACGCGAGGTGAGGCTTATTTATTTTGTGCCTTCAAGTTATTTCTGACTTACAGTGACCCTATCATGGTGTTTCTTGGGGTTTGAGAGTATGTGAGGCTTATGAGTCCCTGTTAAAAATGGCAGAGGGCAGCAGCAAACAGGGCAGCAAGCTCTCCCAACTGTCCACTTCTGCCTTCTGAATGAACTCAGTCTCCTCAAAGGCAAGATCAGACGGCTGTCAGGCTTCCCACTGCTGCTTATAGATATTTGTGATTTGCAGTTTTTCCACTTTCATGGGGATCCTGCACCCCTAACCCCCGCAATTGTGGAGGGACAACCTTATATGATGCAGGCTGCCTGTAATATGCCGTCCTTAGAATGACATGTGGACTAAATTATTATTATTGTTATTAAAAATAATAACAATAATAACCCCACAGCTCAAGGCATGATACAATGTGAATTAAATACAATTAAAATACATCATAATATAAAATATAATAAAAATAGATAAGACCATTTAAAATAAAAATATAGTTAAAACACTGTTATTAAAATGCATCATAGTTAAAAACAGACTGGGTAATGCATAGTTTGTGCACAATCCTAGTTTTTCAAATCTTCTTGGTTTTACTTTATTGCGTTTGTGATATTCTAGATATTTTTATTACAATTCTTAAGCATTTGTAAACAGGGTATATTAAATTAGAATAGAGGTTGACCCCTCCAAATTTCATGCATTAATTTGTCCTGTTTAGTGCTTATTAGTAAACATAGCTGTCTGAAGACTTGGAAAATGCACAGAAGGGCATTTGCAACATGTATTCTGAGAAGCATCTTCAGGATGTACTTTGTTAAAGAGTTTTAGAAGGGTCCTATTTAACTAAGTGCCTACTTTTTTTAAAGCGGAGTAGGAAGCTTCCAGCCAAATGACCTTGCTCACTTATTTCTCCACCACCGCCACAGTAATTAGGCTTTTTAAAGGCCTACATTGGTAACTTTGGTATGGGGGGGGTACAGCATGGAGAGATACTAGTCTTCTTGAGGCTAAAGTACCCCCTCTCTATACACACTCCCTGTCCATCCATTTCCCAGTAGCACTTAACAGCTTTTAAGAAGCTTCCACTGGCAAAAGTGAAGGCTTCTTAAAAGCTAATAGCTTCACATGGAGACCTGGCGAGCGTGCAGCATAAGGCTGCTCTCTGACTCACGTTTGGCTCCAACCCGGCACACCGTTAGCATATACCCTTGGTATGTCCTCCATTGGAAGTTTTCCCTGTGAAAAAAATGTTGCTCTCACATTGCAAGAGCCCTTCCTTAGAGTATTTGGAAATTTTTGCAAAAGATCTCCTTTCAGAAAGTGTTAGGGGAATTCGTGTCACTAATGCTGCTTGTATTTTTCACTTTCTGTATTTCAGTCGATACTTGTACTGTAGGCCTGTATACTTTGCTATCTATCTTTTCTTTTTGAAGTTCGGAACAGTTAAATTTACTAATGACAGAATCATTCACATAAACACTATGGTGGTTTTTCTGTGGTCTGTTCCAGGGGCTCTCAAGCTTGATGGGTCTACATTTTATTACAAGTCCCCAAATCATCATCCAAAGCTAGGTGAAATTGTTGTTTGGAGGGAATACACACTGTACATTTCCATTTAAAATCTGATTGCACAGGCTCAGTCAACTTTTTTAAAGTTCTCTGAACTGAGTCCTTTCACACACTGAGGTTCATGCCTGGTTTCCCCATAAATTTTCCTCCTTAGAGCTGCCTTTTGGGGGTGGGGGATACAGCCTTTTAGTTGCTGCTGTTGTTAAATCATTGAGAGTCAGAAACTAGCTAATCTTACCGTGGTCATCCCAAGATGTGTCAATAGATTGCAGTATGCCTTCTGCTAACTCCTGGTCTGCACTCCCTCATCTAAGTAGTGTCTACCTCTGTATCTGCAATGAAAGGATAGAAGGAGATAAATACTTGCTGGACATATGGCAGGTCATGCTTGGCTGAAGTCAATGACCTCCTTTTTACAGCTCTTATAGACAGAAGATTAGCTCTGTATTGAACAGTTATGTGATATAAAAATATTGTGCTTTATGTCTCAACTTCTTTTTAAATAAATTTGTGATTTGGTTTTTAGGTGACTCTTCTTTAATCATGAATAAACTGAAGTGTCCACACTGTAACTATGTAGCCAAATACAGAAGAACACTAAAGAGACATTTGCTCATTCATACTGGAGTGAGATCGTTCAGCTGTGACATTTGTGGAAAGCTATTTACTCGTAGAGAGCATGTAAAAAGACATTCCTTGGTATGTAACATCTTGAAATTACTACTGTCTTCACTAGTAGATTGCTTGGTATGTAGTGGATCATGGTTATATGTCATCTTATAGTTTAGAACATGGTGATGTTGTGAGCTGCTCTCAAATTTGTGTAGTTAAAATTTTATAAGATGCTTGATGCAATTTCATGTTTGCAGACCACAGAACTATCTGTACTTGGAGCTCCATGGTAGCCCCAGACCAGTTTGACAACCATATTTAATAATAAAAAGAATTTTGGCTACTCAGAAAGTAGGTGTCACTGATTTCTGTGGGCCTTATTCCCAGATAAGGATTATTGGATTGCAGGTTCAGTCTGTGCTATATGTCTGAAGGATACCACACAGATTAGTGTGCCATATTGATAGCAGCAAGTCGATTTAATAGTGTTCTCAACAGGAAAGTTGAGAACAGAAGAGTTAACTCTTATGAGGGACAATTCCTAAAACTGGACAGTTACCTTTCTTGGAAAATGATAGCTTGATCAATATGAGGAATAAATGTGGGTGACATCTGGATGGATTTTTCCACTGCAAATTGCAGAATGCTGTTGAGAGACAGTTTTTGTGTCTGTGTGACTTATGATTTTGAGGCTAGGCATTTGAAAGACAATGCTTCACTGCTTAAACAAACCCCAGTTATATCTCTCTGTTTACAGAATTCATGAAAAAGATATACAGGTTGTTCAGTATGCTTTGTCTTGGCCATTACTTTTAATACAAAAGGTACAGTAGAGTCCCAGTTATCCGACGCAAACGGGCGGCCGCAGCATCGGATAACTGAAAAGGTCGGATTACCCGGACTCCCGTGGTGGCCGCCATTTTGGGGGCATGTTGGGGGGCGTGTCGGGGTAGTGTCAGGGCAGGCCTGGGGGCGTGTCTGGGGCGCGGAAATGCCCACAGCCACACCCCCAGGCTGTCGCGACGCCGGTTAATCCAGAGTGTCGGATTACCGAGTGTCGGATAACTGGGACTCTACTGTAGTTACTACAACATCTCAGCTTTGTATGTCTCTCTGAAAACTGGAACTATAGGCCTAAATCCAGTTGCTAATCTGACTGAGAATAGACAGATAGAACAAGCAAAGCATGCCTACGGCAGTATAATTCCATTTCAGTGGGCCATCCTTCTGCTGCAGGCTTGATGCTGCACAAAAATCACCTCTGAATGGTTTTCCTGTTTTCCAGAATGGGTCTAGGTGGCCTTGGTGGTCTCTGTGATTTGTGGATGGAGACTTGTAGAATGAAAGATTATCCTTTCCTGCTCCACCTGAGTTTTGCTGTTAAATCAGCAGAAGTCCAGGGTTAGTTTAATTTAGATTCAGCCAACTATATTTCCTTAATGATTGTTGTTATTTTCATATATTACTTGCTTGATTTGGCATTACTCTAAATTATGGTCCATATATGTCGTGCAGGTCATCATTAAGAAAACTGCTGCTCAGATAATGACTGTAAACCTTTCTGTAGCTCAAGACAGGACACTACCATAAAAATGATAATATAAAAATTATGTGTTTCTGACCATTTTTGAAACATTCAGGACTGGACACAATGGCTTAAATCCAGTTGGTAGCCTGGACTAGCATAAACGTAGTGAATCAGTAGAGCCTGCTTTTGATGTTGACTTGCCAAGTACCAGTTGATTCAATTGAAATGTTCTTATTGGAACTAGCAATTAGGTTTAGCTCCATGGCTCCAGTTATGTGTTTGGTAATTACCTTTTTGTATTAAAAGTAATGGCCAAAGTAATTAAGAGATTTACATGTGAAGAAGCTGACTTATTATCTTCTCTTATGCAGGTTCACAAAAAAGATAAAAAGTACAAATGTATGGTGTGTAAGAAGATTTTCATGTTAGCAGCCAGTGTTGGAATAAGACATGGATCTCGACGTTACGGTGTTTGTGTTGACTGTGCAGATAAATCTCAACCAGGAGGGCAAGAAGGAGTAGACCAGGTACAGGACACAGATTTTCCTAGAGATGAAGAATTTGAAGAAAATGAAGCGGGGGAGGCTGATGAAGAGCTTCCTGATGATGTTGAAGAACAGAATGACCAGACTCGATGGGATGAATCTGGGGAAGTCTGTGTGCCTTTGGAAGACTGAGGGGGCTTGATCTTATAGATGCTTTATTTGGACGTCATATGGACTCACCATATTGAATTTTTGACTGAAGGCTTGGAAAATATGGTACAGGCTGGATGGAAGTTATGTTGCTGTGAAAATAGTAGGGTCAAAGCCTTATAGCGCAAAAAAGAAAAAAGGATTATTAATTTTTTAAAGATATTTGCACAGGACTGTAAAGCATACAGCCATTTGATGGAATTATAGAGTCCTCACATCTACAGTCAATTATCAAAAGAAAATGTATTTTTTATTATTTATAGGATATAGCTGTTTGGGTTCTAATCAAACATAGTAATAACTATGTTTGTGTTAGGCATTCATGTGTCCTTTAACATGAATGAAGCAATCTTTGGAGATGGCTCCCTTGATTCCAATCATAGAACAAATGTGGCTAATTTGGGCTAGTGGCTCATGTTTCCTGAAAGGGGGATTTGCTGCACCTCCCTTGCCTTCCCCTCAATGGTTTAACTATCAGTATCTTGATAACTTGGATCTGTATCACTTAGTATTGACAGGATGTGATTTAGATGACCAGTCCTGGAAAACTTAATCATTGATATTTAATTTACTGACTGTCTTGGTTTTAGTATCTTGAGTTTGCAAAAAGCTACTACTATTTCACCAAATATACAATAATGACTTAAAAATGCAAGGAGGATTGTGATTGGAATGAAAGAAATTTTCTCCTTGTTACTTAACTTTATATTAGACACTTTCTGGCATGGCTGCCCTTGTTTTAATTTATATTTTGTTAGCACTATTCCTATTGGCTGTCATTTTTATTCACTACTGTATACCTCAGTCCATCACAAAGCTTAGAGTCATAGAATCTGAGGAAGAGTATAATAGAAATAAATGTGATTGGCTTCTTTTGGTTTAAATAGTTCAACCCAATTTGTCTGCTTTTGTCTAGTTTTATTATTTGGAAAATTAGACATGAGGCTGTCTTTTTGTGCCCATTGCTCTTCATTAAAGTAAACACAAAATGAACCTGTGCTTCTCTCCTATTTGGGGGTATCTTTTATATACCAAACAAACTACATTTAACTTGGCAGCTTAATTTGCTGGAACTTTTTTTTAAAAAACATTAGTCTAACTGCTAGAGCTATTTATCCCCAATGCTCTTTGCTTCTGTTTTTGGATGAGATGTTGAAACTTGAATTTTTGTAGCCATAAATCTTTTCTAAACTTGTTATATTGTACCAATGATTTCAGGCCTTTTTTCTGAGGGAAGGGAGGGTATTGCACCTTTTTATGCTTAGAATTCTCAGCTTCATCTAGCCTGAATGCAAGTGAGCTACCTGAACTTTTAGACACTGCATTCAATATATTACTATGTCACAATGAATAAATATGCACAGCATTTACCATAACACATAGCTAGGCCAGTGTGATAGTACTGTATTATAAGTTAAGGGGTCACCATATTTGAGTTTGTTAACTTTAAAATGAGTATATTTTCCTATTTTATATCTGAGAACTAAATTATGGTAGTTGTGTGGTAAACTTAATTGCTTTGACAGATAGAATCTAAATGGTGCTCCATCTGATCAAAGTTGATATATATATAAATATATTTAAAGAGACAACTTTATTATCCCTTATTTCAGTACAACGAATTGATGTTAGACACTGTTTCTGCAGATGAAACAGCAGTTGAATAATATGGGTATAAAATTGTATAATCTTTTCTATCCAAATCCCTTATTGGTAGATTCCACAGCACTGTAAACCTGACAGATGGATAGTTCTTGGGTTTTGTTTTTAAAAAACTGAATACATCTTATTCTCGTTCTAGACTGAAATGAGTAATGTGTAATTCTGGTGGGTCCAAAGTAGAAAATAGTGGGCAAAGATATGACTGGGAAGTATTTTAAACGTTAAGTAAATGTTCTGCTCTGTGAATATGTAAGTTATAGTATAAAGATTCTTCCATCCCATTTATTCCCCTTACAATAGTTTACAATTGGTAGATCTGCGTGCATATATATATCTATAACTATATATATGTCCGAAATCCACCTGAGTCTGCTTTATTAGAACATACTACTCACTTAATGCTTAAACTGGACCTGGCTTTACATTCTTCATGTATTTTACTTATTCTCTTGAAACCGAATCTCCTTTTGCTACTTAAATCATTTATGTATATCTGGTAAATTATGACCAAATTTGTTGTTAGATTGCATACAGTAAATTGAAATATACACTTGGTACACTACAGAATTGTTGTGCTTTTTATTTGGGTTATTTGGGGGTGGGGAGAGAAAAGTCTAGGAGGCATACTCAAACATTTTTTCTTATGGTCTTGGATTGGATCTCTCTTTTCAGTCTCAGTATTTTAAACAGTAAGGGTTGTCTTTTGGTAGCTGTTGCTTGTTTCAAAACATGCTATGAGCATTATCATTACAGAAGTATTATAGGAATAGACAACCAAATAGTGAATAGCCAACATCTCTGTGCTAGTGTTCATTAGATTTTTCCTTCCCTTAATCAAGTAAAATGTTTGATAAGTCCATTAGAAGGCATTTTGTTCATTCTACATTTTGAGAAAAGTTCTTGTTTGTTTTATCAACCAAGGCAGCAATTCTTGCATTCTTTTTGTCTTTATTTTTTAAGCAAGTCAAACATAATTTCAACATCAATATAGAAATTGATCAAGTATGGTACAGATTTTCCAAATATTTCTGATTCTGATTTGTATAGAAATAGCTATTTTGGTTAACTATTCGTGTGTTAAACATCTAATCATTTTGATAATTATTTTCCTTTTCTTA
Organism: Ctenosaura bakeri; assembly: GCA_948474755.1. NCBI lineage: Eukaryota > Metazoa > Chordata > Lepidosauria > Squamata > Iguanidae > Ctenosaura > Ctenosaura bakeri. The sequence continues at coordinate 76,009 of CAOLHI010004900.1, read as the reverse complement.
CAAAGGAGGCCTGCGTACTTGGAAAGCCTGAACATGCTTACATTTAGCCTATACAATTTGTCAAATTTACATTTTAAATTTATCTCCTTTTACATTTCACTACTAAATGTTGTTTGTATTTGTCAATTAGAAGATAGGATAAATAAACCAATGGCTACCAAGCAGTAGATACTTCTATTCAGTTCTTGCTTGTGCTCAGAAAGAACACTGTAGAATCAATTCAAATGCCTTCCGTGCTTCTCTTCTTTCTATGTTGCTGTAGCAATGCCACATATCTAATGGTTTGTTAAAGCTCTTTACCTTTTCCAGAAAATAACTGGGAAAACTTTCTGTAGATTACTTCTTAAAATCTGAATCAGCAACAACCAGGTGAAATTTTGCATAGAAGTAGCGTGCTTCCCAAATCTGCCTGTACTTTCTTTTCTGCATCCTTTTTTAACCAGGACCTGTGAAAGAAATGGCTCCCTTTGAATTCCTGAAGAGAAGAATTCAAACTGCTACTAAGTTTTCAATAGTTTCCCCTTACTTGAGAATTCAGTGCAGAATCAAAATCTGGGAGGGAGTTATTAATCTGAATGTGATTTTTTTAAAAATTCTTAGTATCACTTTGGCATGCAAGCCCCATTCTTTAATGTGTGATGGCTGAACATGTGATATGTCATTTGATGGATATTTGTCCATGCACAATCCAAAGGGCTTTAATGTCAGCCTCTGATAAGGTCAAGATATGTTTGTGTCTCCTCCCACCTTTTTAAAGTAATGTTACTGCAACAAAATTTAGTTTTAATTTATATCTTGCAATATGACCTTTGAAGACTTAGTCCTGTTTCTAAGACCTAGATGAAATGTATGATCAGCAAAACATAATTTCTCAGTTTGAGGAAACATTTGAAAAGTGATGTTTCTCTGGTAGGCAAGCAGATAGACAGTTGCTTCCCAAAGTTAGTTTATTGATGCATGGCTTGCTGTTGGTACACTGGAGGTCTCTTTCCATTTTCTTTCTGCAGAATAGATGCCACATCAACTTGAGACTTCAAATGGTTGAGGTCACAGGACAAACTGGTAACTTGGCCTTGCAGAAAATGTATGTCCTTTTCCTTTTCAGCAATCTGGGTAATTGAAAAAGGTGTGTTAATTCTAAATACTGGAATAAAACTGTTACAAAGAAAAAAATGAGTCTTCATATTTGGATGACTGCATATAAATATATGTAAAATTGTTTGTGATAACTGACCACCTTGTTAAATAGTTCTCTTCAGCAAGAGGTGATACAATGGTTCTGATGAATAAGATTAGGAAAGGACATATGGTGATGTCTGCATAGTCACGCTATTCTTTATTTGTCCTTTCAACTGCGGCAATAAACAGAAAGCTTGTGAGTAATGCCTGGTAAAATCTTTAACATGTGATGGGGGAGAGATTCAGTTCCTACATATTAATATAGTGCTCATAGGTAAGCAAGCATGAATACTCGCAGTAGAAGACAACAGTGATTAGTGGCTCCATGTAAGGCCTTCATAAAACTTCCTTTCCAGCAGGCATCCTCTTCTAATACCCACCTGCAAAGCAAACAAACTGCAAAACACCTAATCCAAAGAGGTAGGTTTCTTGAATACCTGGATTTATTATGGCACAATCTTTCAAATGGTTGAGAACTTGTCAGTAGGTTTTATACATCTAAAGTGGACTCCAGTTCACACAAGCTTTATGCTACAATAAATTTGTTCTTGATATGAGCACCAGATCTTTGCTTTGGCTCCCCAGTATTGGTTACCTTCTGGTGTGTACAACTATAGCAGTAGTCTAGGAAAAAATAGAGCAGAGATTTTTCAGCTGAGTAAAATTACTATATTTAAATACTTTTCCCACGAGCTTTTAGCCTCTCAGCCTTGGGAAGTGTGTGGGTATGTGGTAGGAACACACCCCATTGTCTTAATGAGCTTAAGGACTGAGTGGGGATTTGGACCTGGATTCCTACAACCTCCATTAAGACTTCTAGAGAGGTTCCCCATCAGTGAGGAACCACTTTTGAACAGTCTTTACTTTCTAAAGTCACTAAAAAGCAGAAACCATTAAATTCTATGTCAATGGAAATGGGATCCTGTAAAAAATAAAATCCAAACTGAAATGTTTAATTCTGATTCTGCCTATCATGGGAGGTTGTGTACTGGAGCCAGTGTGATGTAGCACTTAATAATGTTCCACAGGGATTTGGAAGACCAAGATCCTACGTCAGGAAAGAGTGTTGTGCCTTGACCTCATAATAAGAAAAGGAGGATATAAATGTAGTTAATAAGTACCTCTGACAAAGAAATCGTAATAGCTGCCTGGCTACTGACATTTCTCCAAGCTTTTACACTTATGAAAATACACTGTCAAAACTTTTCCATTTTTTAAAAAAGCATATATATCAATTTTTAGCTTTTCAGACCAAGTTCCACAGGATATTGATTTCTGCAAGAACTATTAGTATACTTGTACACTAAGCTTTTGGAAATGTACTACCCATACAGCCTTTACTATTTTTAAAGAACATAATTCTAAGAAACTGGCTCTCATGACCACAGTCTCTTTTATTTACTTCCTAATACTTAAAATAAGAAAAATCAAAACTACCATTTGATTAACCAGTAAAAGTCTTTCAACAAAATACAAAACACTATGAGTAGTTTTGTTCTAGTAAACCCTCATGTACCTAATAACAATTTACTCTTGCTCTGTGAAACTTATGCCTAGACTCTGAAACAGTATTTTAGGCAAATTTAGAGGTATTTGTTTATTGAAAGAGTGTTTTGGGTTTTTTTGAAGAGCTACCCTTTCATACCACAAATTGCCTCTGTGAATTTCCCATTTTTAAAAGTGTTTTACTGTGTGAAGGGAGACAGGCTATGGTTCTTACAATTAGGTCAGGACCATATGATTTTCACATCTTGTTTCCACCAAATTAAAGGAAACAAAGCTGAGTACAGGTTGAATATCCCTTACTTAAAATGATTGGGACCAGAAGTGTTTCATATTTCAAATTCTTTGGGATTTTGGAATATCTATATTGCATATACTTGAAATATAGTACTGTACAAGAGATCTCTGGATAGCCCATGACTAAATGAGCAGGAGCACCACATCTGCCACTTTACACTGAGCATTGCACTGGGTTTCCTTTTATTTCACAGATTCTCACATCTCTCTCCAGCTAATTGTGTTACGTATGAGATGCCAGGCTGGAGAGACTGCGGATCTGAGAGATAAATGAGCAGGAGCGCGAAACATGTGGTTGGCAGCAAAGTTTTGAGTTTTGAAAAGTTGTTGTTTTTTGATACTCAACCTGTATATCTGGGGTTATTGTACTGTAAATGGATATCACTTCAGTTTGGCAGTTAAATTTCATTAGAACATAGGTGTTCTACTATATGACACCATGGGTCCGAATATTCCATCATCCCCACTTTCCGTTGCCATGGTACAAACTACAGTCAGCTGGTTGCCTTGTGGGAAGACAGGAAGGCTAC
>CAOLHI010004900.1:0-67500 GCA_948474755.1 Ctenosaura bakeri | reverse complement strand
GGGTGAGGACATATGTGCAACCATCTATTTTCAATACATATGCCAAATTGTGAACATTTATGGCACAGCTTGAAGAATTAACACACTCAGAAGTTCCACTTTGGAAATGTACTCATACAAAGGGGACTGCATGCAAGGCGATTTATTATGGAAATGCTTTGTGCATTAGTTGCTTCACTGTATTTGTTACATTTAGTTGCTACTGTGCAAACAGTAGTTTGTTCAGGGCAGTGACAGAAGCATAAATCAGTTACCAATTTATGCTCTAGTGTCTAAATTGGCATGCAATAGAATCTAGACTCACATGCAATAACATTTCTTTAATACACGGATGATACCAGATTATACTGCTCTCAGCTCCTAAGTCACACCATGCATATTTAGTTAGTATCAGCTGTTACTATGCCAGCCTTAGCATGTAGATTTCCAGCAATGGTGACAGAATTACATATCCTGGGATCTGTATGTCTTCAGTATCTTACTTAGTTTGCTTCTCTAGCTACAGTTATTCCACCAAGATTATTCAAACTTGTTGTCTTTTGGTTGAGATACATACATGCAGTTTTCAACCAGTTAATGATATACTAACTCTTATTTTACAAACTGAAAAAAAAAAATGGAATGGAATGTGCTTGTAGTCACTTCTATTTTTTTTCCCAAGTCAGAAATGGAAGTCAAGGACCTGACAGATAGAAACTTACTCTGGTTAGTTGCCTGGTTGCTTCTAGCACTTGAGCCTGTAAGAGACCATTTTCTCTCGTCAGATGTGCACAGCTTTCTGCCATCTTGTTCCGGAAGTATTTGTCTTCATCAGCTGAAAGTCCTTTCTCCTTGAGGGCTTGCTTTAATTTTTCAGTTTCCTCACTACATGTAGATAATTTTAAATACTGCTCATGGGGATACGCAAAAAATGTTATTTTAAAAAAATATTTGTGATAATTTCATTTATGCTCCCCTTTGTACAAAACACAGACTATCAGCAACTGGAAACAAAAGAGTTGTTAAGTATCCAGCACGTATGCCTAAATCCAATTGTTAATTCTAATTTCAGTAAATTCACTGAATAAATAAATTGACTTACTAAGTTCCTACTAGTTGGGCCTAATATTTAAAAACTGTATCCAAAAATTATAAACAGTGGGTGTTACCACTGGATTAATGGATGAATACATTGTACCGTACGTTTTTACACGAGCCATTGGCTACAATATGTAAAATATGACCAGTAGTCCTCAGTGTTAAAAAGAGACAATATTCATATGCCTACCGAAGTTCCTTAGCAATATGCTCTTGTGCAGACTGGGAGCAGGTCAGGAATTTCTCTTCTAGCTGATGGAGTAATGCCTGCAGCCGCATGCATTCTGATCTGCTTTCTGTAAGTTTCTGTTCAGTATCCTGGTGTTGCTGAATTTGCTGCTGAAACTAAAGAAAACACACTGAGAAAGTGAATGCTAAACATTCCTTTCTCCGCATGTTTTATTACTGTTTTGAGAAGTATCATTAAATGCCTGTTCTGCTGAGAGAGACTGTCAAGCTCAGAGTCTCTTCAGTGACCGGTTTATAGCACAATAAACAGACTGTCATTATCCATTGGCTCTGCAGAGTTCACATGGCTGCCTCCTAAGCTATACATCTGTTATGAGATACTACATTTTTCTAGTGCTGGTTCCATTTATCATTTGCCTCAGGAAAATGCCATTATACACCAGTTTCCAGAAGGAATGGGTGAGAATTTCGTTCCACTTTAGTTTAGATTTTGAATTTGGAAATTCAATTGGGGAAGAAAGTGAATCTGACAGATTTGCCCATGCCTAGTTTCTTGACATAATCCTACTTATAGGCGACAATCTGCAACCCTTTGTTCTGGATGCCCATCTCCCTGTGCACCAAAAGTGGCTCTTGGACAATCATTGTGATGCAGCAGGTTGGAGGAACTGCATCTTGACCTGCTTCAGTAAAACACATGCAACAATGGTTACCTATAAGGATTCAGTAGCTTCCCATTATGGAATATGACTGCTGGGCACCCATAGGCTGTTAGGTATAATGCTCCATTAACAGAAGCACACAGATGCCTTCTTGCTGCCTGCAGTAATTCAAGCACTTAGGGGAGGAAAAAAAAGCAGCTGAGAGTACCATGCACCTTCCTGGCCTGTTGCCACACTACTGCGTGTAGCGCTAGCTAATTTTTTTGAAATGGAAAAGCAGCATAAGTAGCCCTTGCTTTCATCTCATATCACTATGTTATTCTTTATTTGAATATTATTTTAATTTCCTCATTGATTCTCCCTTTTTTCCAGGATCCAAAATGAGTTCTGCCATGTCCAGGGAGCCCTCTTAACATGCTTATTTTTAAAACGTAATGAAAACGTTTCCATACTGCAGCCATTTCCTACTTATTTTCAAAGATACCTTTTCAAGCTAGCTTCAGGCATGCTAAGCAGATTCTTTTTTCCAAGTTTTGTCTTGAACGAGTTTTATTCTCTTATCAGTGCTAAAGTAGTCTTGCCTTTTTTTAAAAGTAACCAAAACATGATTAAAAAAAAATCAAGCAAGTTAATGAGTTATTATACAAAGAAAGAAAGAAAGAAAGAAAGAAAGAAAGAAAGAGAAAGAAAGAAAGAAAATCTGGGGTAATGTTAAAGGTAAAGGCTTCAATCCTGTTGCACTCCAATCTGTTTGCTCTTATGCAAATCCTTTTAAACCAAAAATTGTCTTATGGTTATTGTGGAAGGGGGCATATATTACCTCCTTTGCACAACAACGCATCTAACATGCAACAAACTTGGCAGATGCTGGTGCTCCCCCATGGCCATTTTGCCAAGAGGGGAGGCTAGGGGATGCTAGACATCTAGCTGAGTTTCTGCAATTTTAATACACACAGGAAACATAATTCTCCCAAATCTCTGGAGGACTTGTGGGAGGTATATTAGAATGCCATCCTTTTTGTCCATCTAAACTTCAGAAAAGCAGGGGGATAACTGGTGTTCTGTCTACTCCCAGCTACTAAGTGGGGCACTGGCAGCTAAGAGGAGGTGGAGATACACCCAGTTGAGCTTTATGCCCTGCCAAGATCATAGCAAACTACACAACAAATTACTTTCAAAAAATAACTTTCCAAGATCTGATTAGTATGAGCATGTACTACATCAGGCTGCATATGTGGTTGGTAAAAATTTAACTGTATGAAGCTTCCTTCAAATAACCATGGAGGATGTTGTTTTATAGGGAGATTGAAAACTGGTCCTTCACAAAAATAAAAATTTCCAGTGCTGATTTGCAGACAACCAATGAAGTTCAAATAGATTTTTTAAAAGGAAAAGAAAAAAGAAAAGAAAGAAAGAGGTGGAGCAGAGCATGCCTTTTTACTGAAGTAGCAAGCCCATCTGCAGACAAGTAAGCTGTTTAATTTTTTAAATTTCAGTAAGAAAATGGGATGCATTTCTATTTGGACATGTAAGCTTATTCAGAATATCTGGAACAAGTTTAAAGCAAGCATTTTAAAACCTATATTTTGTTGGCACGTTTAGCAAAAAAAAGAAAAAAAGAAAAAGAAAAAAAAAGGCTAACTACAGGCCTACAATTCTATTTTTCACCATTGAAAGTTGTCCCAATACTGTATCTCTTGGCACTTTCCTAAATATGGCAACAATTCCCTATGCTAAATTTTTCAAAGCATTTTATGGAACATCTCACCTGTGATTCCCAAATATGGACATTATGCTCTTTTTCCTTCACTGCATTTATAGTCTGCTGTACTTCTCGCTGAATTTTTAGCAGTTCTGCCTCCTTGTGTGAAATATCCTGGGTACTGATGTCAACCAGTCTCTTCAACTTCATAGCATCTTCCATTAGTACCAGCTTCTCTCTAGCACTCGCATCTACAAAGCAGGATCTCTCTATACATTTAAAATTTTACTATCTTCTCACACACTTCAGTTCCTTTTATTAGACTGACTGTTCGACTGAATTATATTTTAAAATGTTTCTAAGCCTCCAGTTCTAAACATACTTCATAGGAAAGATATCCCATACAGACATATTTCCAAATAAAGCATGCTAAGGATTAAGCTGTAAGATACTTTGAGGCGCAGCTCAGTCTGTATCCCAAGTATAAGATCAAAACAAATAGTATTTTGAGTAGCTGCAGAAGCCTCTAATGTCCAGTAAGAAGATTATAGCATCTTGCTAACCAGGAATCTACACAAATTATGCCAATATGTAGCAAAGTCATATGAAGGTTTTGTGTTTAGCTTTTCAGGTCCTCTGAACCATAAAAGACTGGTTGATGCTTTAAGCCAGAATTGTCAGATCTTTCTCGTCCTTTCTTCACTTTCAGATAGGTATTTGACAGCGGCCATTTCCACACTACACTGTTATAGTGCTATTATTTCACTTTCAACATCCTATGGAATCCTGGGGTTTGCAGTTTAGGGAGGGGCATTTAGAATTCTCGGCCAGAGAACTCTTTGGCCTCAGTAAACTACAAACCCCAGAATTCCACAGGATGTTGAAAGTAGAATAATAGTGCTATAACAGTATAGTGTGGAAATGGCCAGTGTTTGGTTATGTGTAACCACAACCTCTTGGGGTTTTTTTTGGGGGGGGGGCTATATCTGTTCATGAATATTATTATAAAAAAGTACTGTACTGATGGCACTGGCTATTTTTCACTGTGAATGGGAAGTATAGTGTAGCAGGAAACCATACTTTAAAATGCCCTTGTCTATGTTGGTTCTGGAAGGTGTCAGGTGGGGATTTAGGATACCAGCAAAAGACTTTTAGAAAACAAGCACCTGTGCTTGATTCAGGTGGCTGTACCAGAATATGGATGAAAAGTAATTGAAAATAGTGCTGACTGGGCAGATGGCATCTGTATTCAGAGGCACATTCTAAGACACGCATCCAACTGTGTGTCTGTGCTTCCTAATCCAGCAAGTGCTCTGCTCACAGAAGCTGGTTTGTATATGTGAGTCTCTTGCGTGGTTCATACTTGTTCCATGCTTTTCTACTACATGTTTCTGAACAATTCACCTGCTTGATTCTCCACTACTGAAAGCTAAAGCTGTATGTGAAATTTACAAACCTTTCACTGGGGATTTCACTGTGCCATTCAGAACTATAGTTAGTGTTCCTGTTGGGTCATTCTTATGTGGTATCAGCCAAGGGTACAAAATGGCACAGAGGGGGAGCAGCAGGTTTCCTATATACTGCCCTTTTCCACTGGAGAGAAATGCCATTGCCACACATTTTATAAATGTATCTTAACTGCAAGAACAATAATACAAGGGAAGAGTGTTGTTTCTAATTACCAGATAATGTTTGAAGACGCTCGCGGATTGCTTGTGCTTCAGTTTCAAATATCATGGTGCTGTTTTCTTTCTTTGCAATTTCTATTTGGGCTGTGTTTATGGTAGTCTCCAGTTCCTTTAAAAATATACTATAAATTAACATCATACAGTACACTGATGTGGGTAAAAGCCCAGGGCTGAAGCTGAAACTGGGGTGGGGGAGCAAAATGAAGGTGTTGCTCCCCTCCCAATAAGAATTTTGCTCCCTCAAATGGATATGTTCTTCAGTCACCAAATTTCTAGCATTGCAGGAATGTAAAACGAGCATTTAAAAATACAGTTTATGCATCCAAAGAAAAGAGGAAGGCAAAATTACCAAGAGAACATGAACACAGCATATATAAGAGTTTGAGGTGTGGACAGTTTTCAATGTTTCACTCTCTGCAATGCTAGAAATTGGAGACTGGAGGGAAAATGGAATTCTTATTTAGAGATACAAGACTGTTATTCTCGCCCCCCAGTTATATGCCTGGTTGAAGCCACAGAAGAAGAAGAAAAAAGACTAGAGCTGATTATAATATTGGACTAAAACCAGTTATGCCAATAGTTGCCACAGTAGCTTCTTCTCCTTGCCCCCCACCTCACAGCCCCAAAGCAGGCTCTGGTTTCCCACCACAAGACAGGTTCAAGGTCTTAATAGGAGAAGAGGGGTCATCACTACTTTGATTGTACTAACTTCTGTCATGCTGCCCAAGGGAAGTCCACTGTTGGAGCCTGACTGTCACCTGGAAGATTTATTATACTTCTCTCAGGTGCTGCACTCAAAGGATTCTAAACATATAGAAAAGTCAAGGAGCTGCTGCAGGAAGAGGGACCCCCAAAAGACCAGGTATAGTTTCAGAACACTACATGTTGAGCCCTTTGAGTCCTGAATTTTAAGATAGACAAATGGACAGCAGTTTAAAAAGACAATCAGTTCAAAGGTCAGAGAGCCTAATAAACACTTAGAAATTTACCTTTATTTTTTTCAGCATTTTTTCAGCCTCTTTAGTAATTTTGGGTTGGATGCTTGTTGCTTTTCTAGCCTTCTCTCTAGTACATCATGCATAATTAAGGAATATTTGAAAAACCTGGAAGACCAATTGCCTAGTCTGGGACCCTTTCTGCACTACTTTCACAACCTGCCATAGGGATGGGAGAACGATGAGACTGTGACAACGATTTTGTATGTTTTCACGCTCCCATTCTTTTCCGATCCCCAGGTGGCACAATCATGGAGTAAATCATTGATGGGTTTTCCCTGTCAATGACCCGCAATCATGCCGCCATCACAGATTTACCTGGGAAGTCCAACGGCTGCGCTTCCTGCCCCAGCACAGCCTGGGAAAGTACCTGGCTGCTCTGCAGAAGGAAGAGGTGGGGCCATCTCACTTCCTTCATCACAGAGGCAGCTGGTGTGGAGGGGAGTGCTCTCATCGCACTTCCCTCCCAGCAGAGCTGCTGTTGGGATCCCCACTGGATGCCACCAGGGAAAGGTAAGGTGCAAAAAGGACCTGAGAAATATTTTCACATTAACACTGCTGTATTGTCTACAGATTTGCTGTTCTCTTAGGAAATGGTCTAGGTACTTTCTTCTGTGTTAATGAGTACATAAATGAGTATTATATAACCTGTTCCCAATCTTATGTTTTCAACAAACTGGGAGAAGTAGGGAGAAGACGGGAGCCAAATCCAAACAATGATTAGGAACACTTAAGCCCAACTGACTTCCATGTGAGAATTAACTATTTTCTTCACATCTCTGATCAGTGTAACTGATTTATCTTTTGTAGGTTTATAGGTACAATAGCAGCCTACTACTGTGAGTGAAAGAGCTGCATATCATGAAATGGCAAAAACCTGTGGAATCTTGGAATTTGCAATTTAGGGAGGAATGTTTAGAATTCTCAGCTAGAAAGCTTCAGTGATTCACCAGATTACAAAGCCCAGGATTCCACAGGATGCTACTATGTTGGTTACAATAGATTCATAGTGCGATAATTATGTAGGGTAAAAGGGCCAAAGTAGAAACTGCTGTCACACTTAGATTCTAGAAGCACTAATAGATTTACTGTGGTTAAAGTTTCTTTGACTATAGGCCAGTTCAGCATATGCATTAATTGGCAGATAGATGGATAGGTATTCCATATATCCATCTAAACATTTTATCTGCTGAGGAGGGCCCCTTGTGGATCTGACAGTGTGGGCTTTAGCTTATGAAAGTGTATACCTCAATAAATGCATTAAATATACACAAGACAAGGTGCAGATTTGCTGAACCAGCCTAATATCCTGTACAACATTGTATTCTGGAATTCTGGATTGCCTATATGATTTCACCAACATATTCCAGTCTGGTGGTATGCTTCCAGCTTGCTAACAAGTCCCCAAATTGGTATATATGAGAGCTTCATTCATTCAGGAGGGGTTTTTGGCGACCCATTCCCCCAGAATGAGGCTCAAAACAAAGTAATAAAATGCCTAACAGTGGTCCCTGAACTTTCTGCATCTAAACATGTTGATTCTTGAACTAGGGCTGATTCTAGCTGGAATCTTGCTTTAACATTGTAGTCAGGAGAGCCTCCTTTAACATACTTTAGGACAATAGGCTGATTTCAGGGGAACGGAATCAGGACATAACATGCACAACAGCATCCTCAAAAAACTCGCCAGCACTCAATGGCATACCCACTATTTTGACACCTGGTGTGGATCAATTTTTAACACTCCCCTTCTCTCTACAACAAAATTATTTTCAGTAATAACCATGTAATGAAATGAATAATAATAATGGCCATAAAAGAAATGACAAACAGTGAAAATGGTCTTTTATTTAATTTTGTATATATAATTACCCCAGTAAAAATAAACTCTGCCTTTTCACTTTCTTCCTTGCCTTTCTTCAATAATCGTTCCAAGACTTTGCTCTTTTTTTTTTTAAACAATAGCATGGGGTCATCCTGTTTCCTCTATGGTATGTTTAGCGTATAAATTAGGGTGATAAAATGCAGCCTTGTCTAACTTATGGCCAATGGAAACCTGTTCTCTTTGATTATATTCTGATCTGACCGTGGCTTCTTGTCCTGAGTATAAGCTATAAACCAGGACAATTTAAAAAATGATGTAGTATAGCCAATCCAGGTCTTTAAGAGTGACCCAGAGTTTTTCATGAGTTACACAACCAAATGCTTTGCTATAATCTATAGAGTGCAGGCTGATTTCCCTCTGAGATTCTTTGATGTGCTCCATGTTTGCAATATGATCCTTAGTGCTTTTTCCTTTTCTGAACCCAGTTTGGACCTCTGGGATTTCACACTCCGTATGTGATTAAAGTCTGCTTTTTTATTTTCTTAGAACATCACGTTGCTTACATGGGAGATTTATGCACTAGCCTAGTAGTTACTGCAATCCCTGATATCCCCTGTCTTGGTGACTGGAATGTATATTGTTTCTAGTCTGTGTGCCATTACTTTGTTCTCCATATTTGTTGACAATTTTAGTTAGAATTAGAGTAGATTCCATTTCTGTACATTGAAACAACTCTACTGGTATGCCATCTGTTCCTTGTGATTTATTCCTCCCAAGTGTGTTGAGTACAGTTTCTACTTCACTTTTTAGAATAGTGAGTTTATCTTCAAATGTTTTTTTCTTCAATGAAGCTATTATCCTTTCATCTCTTCAGTGTATTGTTTCTATTGCCTTTTTATTTGGCCTTGTAATGTGTTCCTCTGCTGGTTGTATAGCATCCCCATTCTTGGTATAAATTTCCCTTTGATTTCTTGGATCATGTGGAAAAGGTTCCTTGTTCTTCCTGTTTTTGTTGTCATCTTCTATTTCTCTGCATTGATTATTATATTGATTATTGAACTGTTCAGCTGCTGAACAGTTCAAAATTCTGATCTTATTTCTGTAACTTTTTAGCTTTGCTTCTTGTGTACCCTTATCTATTTAAAGAGTTTCATCTGTTCTTTGTTGTGGTCTCTGTCCCTTCACACACTAGGAGCTTTCGCGCATGCGCAGTAATGTTCGGAAGATTCTAGAGCTTAGCAGCTTGGCGGGAACCCCTCCCCCATGCCCGTACTGAGCATGCTCAGCCTGCCAAGCCAATGGTCTCTCCTCAGTTCTTTCTCGTTCGCCGTTGCGAACGGAAGGTTCTCTGCTTAGTAGCGCTCTTGGCTGTTTCTTCGGACTGTTTTTCTGGTGTTGACTCTTCTTTTTGGTTGCAAATCTTTTTGCATTCTTCTTACACAACGTGCCTGACTTCAGTACAGAGTGCTTCTGACTCCCAGTCAGTTAGACTTAATAATACAAATCTATTTTATTTCATTATTTTTAAATTCCACAGGGATATTCTTCAGGTTGCATTCTGGCATGATGACTGATATAGTGTTCTTTAACTTTACTCTAATTTTTGATATTGGCAGTTCATGACTAGTGCCACAATTGCTCCTATTTTTGTAGAGAGAATGAAGCATTTCTATTTTTTGCTTCCAATTAGGTAATTTATTTCTATATTGGCCATCAGGCAACATTCATGTATGCAGTTGTTTCTTTGGTTGCCTGAAGAATGTGTTTGCAGTGAACAAACTTGTTAGCCTCACAAAATTGAATCAGTTGCTTTCTTTCTTTTCCTTCTCCTAGGCCAAGTTCTTCAACAATCTTGGGTTCTACTCTGTTTCCTACTTTTGCATTCCAATTGTTGATAGTTATCAACATATCCTGTTTGGGTGTGTGATCAAATTCCCCCTGGACTACAACACAGAATCTCCTTCTTCTGCCACTACAGATGGGCATAATCTTGGATTACGATTATATTGCCCTTATTATTATTATTTTTTAAATGAAATCTTAACATCTAGGCTAGCTAATGACCCTAACAGGTACTGGGAAGAATGCCTAGAATCTGGATTTAATCTGGCCAATCCAGTCATATAAGAACTCTACAAAATGAGCATTGGATAATGCTTTCCCTCCACTCTTGACATCTCCACTATAATCAATATTCTGCAGGGAAGAAAAGAAACTGAATAAGGAAAATTATCACTCTTGAGGATGAATGGAAAGGAAAAGGGAGGGAAAAGGAATTTACAGCCTCCTTAAGACTGACTGATTTATATTTTAGCATGAGCTTCTGTGGATTAAATCCACTTTTGCTCATCACCGCATCCTCTGAAGAAGTAGACTGATATCCACAAATGCTCATGCTAAAATATAAATCAGTTAGTCTTAAAGGGAGTGCTAGATTACCCTTTATTCCTGTCTCCTCATCTGTTTTTCTTTCTGCTGCAACACAGATTAGCAGGGCTACTTCTTTGAGAAATGGCAGGTTCATTTTCAAAAGGAAGCGACACCTCCATTGCTCCATCTCCACCCCCATCTCCTCTCTTCTTTTCTGCCTTATTCAAGGGAATGCCAAGGGGAAGGAGAGATCAGCTTGCCCCGAGGCAGGTTGTGTCTGCCACTCAGTTTGTCTTCCTTGCAGTTGAGTCCTTCTCCTTTCTGGTGCCTCAGTGAGAGAGTGTGAAGAGGCCACCATGGTACCCCCTTATGTTTTGTACCCAAGGCAGAGTGCACCCCGGCCCCCTTCCAGTCTGCTACTGCCCCTGTTCCCAGTCCTCCAACTACCTCTACCTCCAGAGTAGGGGGTGGTCCTCCTGTTGTTGTTGGATGACAACTCCCACCAACTCTAACCACCAGAGTCAATAGTGAGGGATGATGGAAGCTGAAGTCCAACAACATCCAGAGAACCACACATTCCCACATCCCTGCATTATGCCTGGCTCTGAGTTTCTTGGCCTAGAGAGCAAGGTTATGATGCATCTCATTTCTCCTTTGTCACCTCTGTGAACAGTGCACATAGGTTTTTCTGTACCTTTACTGAGCCACACAGAAACTTGTAGAACTGAGCTGAGCATTTTGGTAGAAGCCCTGCTAGGGTTAACTAGAGTGAAAACTGGAGACAATTCCTGTATCTTTCTTTAATGGTTGTGTAATGCTGGAAAACCCAAGCAAGCATTCTCTTCAACCCCTTTCACCCATTTGCTATTAGAGAAATGAGGCTTTAGACAGTAGGGGTTACCTGCATGCCTCTACCCTATACATGCTGTCTCTAGAATTTTTCCCGTTTGTTCAGTCACCTATTGTGGGGATGTATCTAAGCAGCCTCACCATGTAACCAGAGGACTTTCAGGTGTGTTTCTAAACATAAAGACTCCTCCCTTTTTTCCTCCTACCTCAAGATCGTAAGTGCAGGCTCTGCTGAGCTACTGATCTTGACACTTTCCTGCAGTTAGCCATGGTTTAGGTACCACGTGTATATATATTTGAATGTACCTTTAAATATAATTCCTTAAGCTTTTGGCAATGAAGTCTGCATACTACCTGTTTACCTTACTTTGCTAAAACTAGTCTCAGAGAAACCCAAGAGATTCAGTGCTTTCCATTTGTGAACTCTGCTGAAAGAGGCTGAGTCTTAATTGAACCAGTCTTCATCTTTCTCAGGAAAAAGGCTAACACCCTGGGAATCTCCTTTTAAATCCAGCAAGTAGAAGCAGGAATTTCGTCAGGTTATCTGGTTGTGTGACAAGCAATACCTGCTGAAATTCCCTATTCTACTCAGCCATTAAAGGTACAGGAACCATCTCCAGTTTTCCGTCTGGCAATCCTGAGCCCCGTCCTCCAGACATGTCTCTGTATGTGCATGTCTACACAGAACTTTCACTCTTCTTCTCAGTTCTCTGCATGCTGCAGCATGGGGGAGCCACTGCCAACTCTTTAAGGGCAGCTGATTATAAAGATGGAAAGAGAGTGGGTTGGCTAAGTTCAGAGATGATGATTTTAAGAACCATAGTTACAGGTGAACCACCTGTTCTTCACGGGCTCTTCTGTATCTGCACACAGCCAGTCAGAATCATTGTGGTTCATTGACTTTCCATAGCAACAAGTGCCAGGGGTCCTGATTTCAGAGCCCCTTTGAAATGAAAAACAGACATTGTTTACATCTTTGAAGTGGGCAGAGATTTAAGGTTTCTTTGGCTCTTCAGTTCTGGGTATTAGAGATGTGCTAATTTTCAGACATCCTTTGAACAGGATAAAGAAAAACAGTCCACATACGATACAAAGGAAGATATAAGCCGCTCCCCACCCCCCACTTCTGATAAACCACTTTGGTTCTCCAAAAAAATTCTGACATATTATAAATTGATATGGCAGCCTGCCTCTAAATAGACAAATGATGCATTGACCTCAAGCTGTAACTGTGAAAAACATAAAAGGAATGAGACACGTTTCACTCCTCAAAGGATAGTTTCAGTCTACCTGAAGTAAAGTAGAGATGAAAGACTAAGCTATGGTTGCTAGAGATTTATTATGCTGCCAGCTAAGCTTACAGCTATATTTCTTGTCTCAGATAAACTGATGTTAAGAGAAAGGGTTTTACAGTCTCTGAAGCTGAAAGCACACACAGCTGGTCACAATTTTCCTTTGCTGGGGGCAGGGGAATTATTACCCTTGTTTATTTCTCCTTGCAGACATGTTTGGAAACATTTGGCTATGGGATCAAGTGGCTCCAAACCACTAAAAGTGTTATAGTTTTTCATATGATTGAGGCAACCTATAATAAAGGAAATGGCCCTGATAATTTCAGAAAGAGTCATGAGATATACAGGTCTTTGTTTGGAATGATTTGATGACTTCTTTTTCTTGTGAACATACACACATCCTTCACAAAATATTTAACACTGAAATAGAAGGCTGAGCATGTAAACGTTTCTTAAAACTATAGCCTAAAAGCCCATTATGAAGTTCCACCTGCATGAAACTACTCTAAACTACCTGAGAGGCATTATTCTGTGTGGCTATAGGAGAAGCTTGAATTGGCATAGTGACTTTTTGGCAAATTATGTTTCTGTTGCTGATGAAGTTGAAATTTTATTACCAGTCTTTTACTGCCCTTTGTCCCTGATCCCTACATAGCCAAGGAGGAGAGTGACTTGAGCCTGCACTGAGATCCCTCCAGAACAACTGAACTACAACAGAAACAACATCTGACAAAAAAGGTAGGCCTGTGACTCTACCACCATCCCTTTTTTACTCTGTTGTAACATCTTTTGCCTGAGGAAGAAGCCAGCAGAGTTTCAAAAGCTTGCATGATATATTTTATGCATTTTGATTGGCCAATGAAGTTATCTTTTGTGGATTTGGGGTTATGTCGTATTTTGCTGAATGCCAACATGGCTACGGTGAATATTTCCTTTGGATGGGCATCAGATTCTAAAGTGGGACTCTAGTCAGTTTTCTGTTTTCTTCTTATTTCTTGCTTCCAACGGACCTTCAATGCACACATATCTCTCCCATATATGTTAAAGCAGTGGTTCTCAACCTTTTAACATGGACCCTTTTAATATCTTTTAAATATCTTTTGTCACTGCGCAGCACCAAGACTTAACTCAGGGAGGCTTCTGGCTGTATGCACAGAACCATGAAATGTCACATGCTTTCTCTCAGCCACTCAGCATCATTCACTTGCATGTTCTCATGCGTGAAGAGGTGCTAAGTACGGGTTTGTTTGTTTTTTGGCTATCAAACAATTTCATAATTTTTGAGTGGTTTGAGATAATTGTAGTGAAAATTTGTACAAATCACTGGGGTTGTCTATTCACCTGGCTTTCTACCTTCCTCCCATTCATTCATTCTGTATTAGCTGTGAAGGCTGATAACATTTCTTCAAGCCTTCACAGACCCCCTGTGATGACATTGCTGTCCCCTGCCCAGGTGTCCACAGACCCCAGGTTAAGAACCAATGTGTTAAAGTACAGAAATCACAAAGGTGACCTCTTCACTACTTCCCCAATAAATGGTATCCAAATCAAGGAAAATAAGTAACACTCTATTCAGCTTTAGTCAAATCCCATCTGGGATAAGATGTTCAGTTCTGGGCTCCAAAGTTCAAGAAAGATATAGATAAGCTGGAATGTGTCCAGAGGAGGGTGAAAAGTCTGGAAACCAATCTCTATGAGGAAAAGCTCACGGAGCTAGGGATGTTCAGCTTGGAGAAGACTGAGAAATGATATGATACTCATCTGGTGGGATGTCATGTAGAAGACTGAGCAAGCTGGTTTTCTGCTGCTCCACAGACTGGAACACAAAGCTATGGATTCAAATCACAAAAAAAGAGATTCCATCTAAACTTCAATGAGAAATGATGGCAAGCTCCGGTCAACGGTGGAATAGGCTGCCCCAGAATGTGGTGGACTTCATTTACAGTTATTTAAACAGGTTGACTGGCCATCTCTCAGGATTGTTTTAGATGTGTATTCCTGCAATGACAGGAGGTTGGACTAGATCGCCTTTGCCATCTCTCCAGTTCTGTATTTCTATAGTCACAGTGGTCATATACTTGCAGCAATAGAATTACTATCAGTATATAGTATGCAGAGAATGATCCCGTGGCTCCAGTTTTTGGGCAAAACCTTGTATAGATTTCAGCATAGCATGGGGAATGGAGAAGGGACATGCTGTCCTATTAACAGAAGTGATGACTTAGAAAAAGAATTTGGAAAAGTTACTTTGTTGGACTACAGAATCCATCAACCAGCATTAACAAATACTAGCTAGAGAACCTGGGAGTTACACTCAAAAGAGTAACTTCCCAAGCTTTGCTTTTATCTTTTCTGAATAAATAAATATAGATTTTAAAGCATAAAATAGTCAGGATTGAGATCGATGTTCAATGTTCCAGAACACAGTTTTCTAAATATATAGTTAATAGCTGTAATGGAATAACTTCAACCCAGTGATTTGATAATATGGCCTTAACTGTAAAAGGATATAGATAAGATGTCTCACATTCCAATAGGAAGACTTGTTTCTGCAAATTCTTTATGTATTCTACTTCAATTGAACCCAGAGAGTCCATATTGCTAGAGGGGAAAAAGAGGCAAAGCATGTTTGCAGAAAAGGAAGGAAGAACAACACTCATTTTGCATTCTGACATCTTTAGTTCAATTAATCTATTTTTAAATGAAAACTTCCAAATCAATTTATATTGCCTTTGTTATCTTTCAGCAACACAATAAGAAGGGGATGATCAAATGTCTGGAATAATGTCTAAAACACTGCACAGAGAATTACTCAGAAATAAATTTCTTAGAAAAAGACACTGGAAATGCAGGGTTTTTTAAAAAAAAATACAGATGTTCACTTTTAAAAACATAAAACTTCAAGCCAAAAGACAGAGTTTAGTATGACAACATTTAATTTCATCTTACAATTACAGTGCAGTCCTACGTATGTCCACTAGAAGCCCCATTGTATTTGTGGGGCTTTCTTTTAGCTAAACTTATATAGGATTGAACTCAATGGAACTTGGCTCAGCAAGTGCGCATAAGATTATCCAGAGTCTAGAAATTAGATATCTACTGAGATTTCACTGCAGGTCTCAGGATCTCTGGTTGTAACATCTGCATCCCTTTGAATATATAGTGTCTTTTTAGATATTAATTCAATAAATTGTGCTAATCCAATGGGATCTCCTCCTCTACTTTTGAACAGCTCTACCAAAACACAAACACCTTTTAAAAGTGATTTGCCATGTGGATTTGGAATTGCCTTTTTAAAAATAATGTTGAGGGATTCAGATTCTCTGGATATGTCTATAATTTGGCCTCATGCTTTGATTTCTATGGCAAAGTAATCTAGTTTACACGAGTTATTTTAAAAAAGGAAATGGGGGAGGAATCTAGAAACATCTTTAAAAATAACTGATTTATTTTAGCATGGATTCATGGCTTTCAAGCCATACCCTTTAGATACCCTGATGAAAGTGGTATTAAAGCCACATTACTTGGTTGGTGGGGGTGGGATCAGTGTGCAAAAGAACACAAAAAGATGCCAAATGATAACCCCAGTCAAAAAACAGGCTTTCTGTCAATTTAAAAGAAATTTACAGTAGTTTTTAGCAAAGCAAAAAAGAAAATTTATGGGTTACTATATCTACAGTTTATAGGGAAAGATATTCCGGTTCATAGAACTCAGGACCCCAGCAATGCATATACATACACATCCACTTACACACTAAGCCCAGCAAGGTTTTATAATGTTTTTGTAAAACACAGTAAGATGGTTGCAGCTTAGGTAAGCAAAATGTGACCTATTGTAGGCACAATGTTATTCCTCCAAATTTTATGACACAATGGTCTCCATATATTCAACAGTATGAATTTAACATAGTATCTTACAGGAAAAACTCTTTTTAAAGAACCACAACTTTAGGGAAAAGACAGGTTATAGTTAAAACAACACACAACATATTGAACAATTAAGTACTTGGTTGTATGGGAAAAAAAAGCCAGATTAGAGATACAGATGATTGTTCCTGTTTTATATCAATGTTTAAAATTTGAGTTCTAAATGATGTTAGATGCAGTATTCTGTCTCACTGTGTACCTTCCAGATGAGGTGAACAGAATTCTTGAACATATTAATTACACTGCCGTGAATAATGCTGCAGCAGTTGGCTTAGCCTGTGGCTCTTCTTTTAAGTCTCAAAGTAAGCCAAACTTTTAATTTTATACTCACTTAAAATCAGGCAGCCTTTTGGTGGAGACCCCTTTTGAAGAAGTCAGCTTCCTTGCTGTTTCTGAAAATATTTTAAATGTCTTTAACTCACTCACAAACATTTCACCATTAGCATATTGCTGGTACATAAATTTCATCTTGATTATTTAAGACCAGTTAAAAGGATGTGGAATGCAAAAGACATCGAGTGGGTGAGTGTGTTGGGGCTCACTTGGTTTTGTCTCCAGCATTCACTCTAGGTAATTTGAGAGTAAAGTCATTGCAGTGCAATCCTATGCATGCTATTCAGAAGTAAGTCCCAGTAAATTCCACGGAGTTACTCCCAGCAACTGGATACAAGATTTTATGATTATGATTACATGATCACTCTTTAAGGCATGCTTAGCTATGGTTTTCCTCCATTGGCAGGAGCTGGACTCCATAACCCTTGGGATTCTTTCCAACTCTGTGCTAAACAAACAGAAGCGGCTACAGCAGCTATTTATGGGAGGGAGTTGGAATCTCATGTAATTTGGTATTAGTTTTTTAAAAAATTAAGAAATCCACAAAAAACGTCAGTCAGTTGAATAAATCAAGAGATAATCACAGGCTGTAATTTTTTTACCTACTTATATGGAAGCCATCTGGAGTGAAATCAGCAGGACCTGCCTTCGAGTGGAGTAGATGCGCATAGACAGAGTGCCTTTCTGCACTACGCTGTTATAGTACTACTAGTCCACTTTCAACATCTTGTGGATTATATTTAAGCCATTTCTGCACTACACTGTTATAGTGCTATCATTTCACTTCCAACATCCTATGGAATCTTGGGGTTTGCAGTTTAGGGAGGGGTATTGAGAATTCTCAGCCAGACCCCTCTTCAGCTTCAGTAAACTGCAAACTCCAGAATTGCACAGGATGTTGAAAAGGAATAAAAGCACTCTAAGGCCATTTCCCCACTAGCCTGTTATAGCGCCATGATTCCACTTTCAACCTCCTCTGGAATCCTGGGGTTTGCAGTTTCGGGAGGGGCCGGTCGGCCCCTCCCGAAACTGCAAACCCCAGGATTCCAGAGGAGGTTGAAAGTGGAATCATGGCACTATAACAGGCTAGTGCGGAAATGGCCTAACAGTGTAGCGCAGAAAGAGCTACCTGTCCGCTCTTTATCCAGCAAACGTGCCTGCAAATGCTCTCCTCGTCCACCTTCACGACAGTGCTGCCAGGTAGGCTCTTGGAACGCCACGTGTATTGTTGAGAAACTGAGGAAGGGGGCTAAAGCCATGGTCCAGGGTGGGCTTCTACGTGGAGCCAGAATGGAAACCTCTTTACCTTTGGGGATCACGATCATCGCTATGGGAAAAACAGCCAGGGAAAGTCCCCCCTGTTTAAACTACACTTCCAAGAATCCCCCAGGCAGCAGGATTGTTTTTCCCCCGAATACCGAGAATTCAGATTCGTCATCGCCTGGCAGAGACTCACCAGCCCACATCCCGAATACCAGGAGGAGCTGCAAAGCGCGGAGCTGCAGGGCTCTTGCCTCCAACCTCAGCCCTGTTTGCTTGGCTGCCTCCCGGCGCTGCTATAGAAACCATTCCCTCCTTCGCCCTTCTAGGCGGCCGCCGGGAGGGAGAGCTGGGCGAATGCCGGAGAAGGAGGGGTAATGCGCGCAAGTGGCCACTAGGGGCTCCCGACCGGGGACTCGGAAAGCTCCAAGACCACCTTTACCAGTGCCAGCTGCAAACCCCAGGATTCCCTAGGATGCTGAAAATAGAATAACAGCTCCCTAACAGTGCAGTGCAGAAACCGCGTATGTGTGTGAATGTGCCTCCAGGTTGCCTGTCACCTTATGGCAACCCCATGAATTTCCAAGAGTTTTCTTAGGCAAGAAATAATAATAATAATAATAATAATAATAATAATAATAATAATAATAAAATAATAATAATAATAATAATAATAATAAAAAATAATAATAATAATAATAAAAAAATTAAAAATTAAAAATTTTTTTTAAAAAAAATTTGTATCCCGCCTCTCCACATGGATCGAGGCGGCAAACAACATGGAATACATTATAAATTAAAAGACTTTAAAAGACATTAAAAACATACCCAATCCTCCCCACCCACCAACCCACCTAAACCAACCCCTTAAAATACACAGCCATTAACAATCCATCAATTACTATTAGTAAAGCCGCAAGGCAATAGATCAGGGGTGGGCAAAGTGCAAATTGAGGATTGCATGTGGCCCCCAGGGTCATTTTTGTGGCCCTCTGAATCAATTTTTTTTAGAAAAAAAAATTCAATTTTTGCTTTTTTTTTTCTCTCGGAAATGTCCAAAAATGATCCCTATGTAAGGCATGCCTACCATGTTTGGAGGCCTCCAGACCTGGATGGGTCAAAATGAAATTTTGCAATTTTTAAAGAATTACTTCAAAATGCTCCAAAATGCCCTCTAGTGAAGCCTCAAAATATGCTCCCATGTACCCTAGAGGACATTTGGGGGCAGAAAATGGTTTTTTTTTTTTAAAAAAAAAGGAAGAAGTGTGGTGGGGGCTTGGCCCTGCAAGGTTTCTTGGAGGGTTAATGAGCACCCTAGTCTTCTAGAGTTGCCCACTTCTGCAATAGATGGTAATCAGATCATCAGAATGTTTTTGCCAGTTCCTTCCTCTGAAATACAGCCTACAGCACCTGGTATTCTTTAACAATAAATCTCCTCCTTGTTTTGGCATTTCCCATTGGTGCTATGCCTGAATAAAGATGTCTACCATTTCAGAAATAAATAAATGCCAGTGCCATTCCAATAAAAAGCATTTCAAAGAAAGTAGTGCTGTCTAAAATCTGACTAGAAAGAAACACTTTAATTTATGGATATTACTTGTGGTAACTTAATTGTGATATATTATTATTTCACTGTCATCCACTTACTAATAAACAAAAGCTAATAGCATAAGTGCTTTTTTATATATTGGGAAAGCAATGGAGCGGAAGATGTTACCTTTTTTGGACCAGAATTCCCAGAATCTCCTAGGCTAGCATGACCTGTACCCATGATGGTTGGGGAATTCTGAGAGTTCTTGCAAAGGGTACATGTTCCTGATTCCTGGTGCCCTTTCACACTCAACAATTGTGGAACTGATTCTACTTCAAGTGCAATGGCAGCATCCTATGGAATCCTGAGATCTGCAGTTTAGGGCAGAATATTGAGAATTCTCAGCCACAGAACTCTTAATGCCTCACCGGACTACAAACCCCAGAATTCTATAGGATGCAGACATGGTAGTTAAAGTGGAATCATCATACTATAAATAGGCAGTATGGCAGAATCCTCAATCAGAAATGTATAATCTGCAGATCTCCAGAATGTCTTCATTCTCTCAGGAATGGTGCAAGTTGTAGTCCAATATCTGAAGACCTGTGCCTTCCCACTCCTGCTCTAAATCAATACACCATCCAAAAGCAATAGCAGCTGATTAATGCTAGACCATAAGGCATTCACATACAAAACAAATGAGTACAATAAAAACTGCAATATAGAATAAATAGCATGTATCTCCTCTGCATGAATTCTCTTCAAGAAGTCCCTCTTCAAACAGAAACCTTGGATACTTGTGACGATACAGCCTTGACTACATCAGTTTGACAACTACCATCCAACAGTTGCCATAACTACTCTTAATGAAAACCACAGAGCACTACTAGAGGTCTCTAGCTGAGAATTCTAAATCCCCCCTTCTAAACTGTATCCCAGGAATTCCATAGGATACAGCCATGGCAGTTAAAGTGGAATCAAGGTGCTGTAATTATGTGGTGTGAAATGGCCCTAATATTTTATTTAGAAGTGACTGAAGACTTTCTTTGGCAGCAATTTGGAGCTTGATCATGTGGTTTCAATATGCAACTGTAAATTATTGTTTAGGTTCTAAATTGTCTGAGAAACATTTTCCCTCAAAGAAAGTCTAACAATATTTAATACAACATTTGAAAACCATAATGCTGCAATAGAAAGCAGAATTATGTACCTGACATGTTGTCTTTGTTTTGGGCTGGAAATGAGCTCCCAACCTACCCAGTGGAAGAACAGAAGGCCCAGTAATTCAATTGGATTGTTTTAATGGAACACACAAGACAGAACTGGCACACAAAGGAGCATTGTAGTATAGGCAGTGGAAAAGGAGGCCCTGTTTTCCCATAGTCCCAGTGCAACCGAGTGCAAGAGGATGTAGCAAGTGCCTTTGATGCAGGCCTCCTTTCAGCAGTGAGCAGGGCAGCATTGATCTTGCATGAATTGTTACCCCAAAATGTGGATGACACAGGGATCCACCTGCAATGTCAGTGCCCCTCTGAAACAGTGGGGAATATTAGCTCAAAGAGGAGGCCTGTGAGAGCCTTCCAGGATCTTTTGCACTTATGTATACTGTATGATGTATACTGATATAGTGCAGGGAAAAATCAGCTATGGATTCAAAAGTAAGCTTGTTTATTTTTTGGGGGGGGGATTAACGATCACACTCACACACAAGATCCAAGCAGCCTCGCAAAGCTAACTGAAGGAATAGGGAAGAAAAGTTTGGGTAGAGAGAGTTTGGGGTGAAATGGGTGATAATTACTAATCCAGCAGAGAAGAAACAAAGCAATATGGCTTAGACTAGGAGTCCAAGGGCAGTAGAATGAGGAATCAAGGCCGCAGAGTGGTGGCCAGCAGGCAGAAGTCCTATCAGTTATCTGGCTCCAAGCCAGGATTTAAATACTCTTTTTCTACCCTGAAGGGCAAGATGTTAATGGTTCTCTGACAGAGTAGACAATGGGGTCCAGAATAAGTTAATGGCTTTAGCATTAGGTGACAAAGGATTGATGAGAATATAGCTCCTTAATAATGAGGCAGGTGAGGGAACAAAAAGAGAGTTTCGATGGACAAAGGGAGAAGGTTGAAGACAATCAGTTGTTCCATGGAAGCAGTTTCAGGCACTATTGTTTCTAAAGGTCAAGTTGTTGAGGGACATTTGCCATTCCATTATCTCTGGAGTTTCCCTTACTATGGACCTAGCCATGCCTTGAGGTCTTGATCTGACCTAGTTTTGCAACGCACATGTGCAGCCAGTTCCTCTTTGCCAGCAAGCTCCCAGTCATAGTAGGATATAATTTATATTTCATGACAATTAACTATTTTGCCAATTAAACCCTATCATGAAGTAGGGATTTATGGCTTGGTAACTGAGCTGGTGCTTTAGTTGTAAAAAGATGGGAACAAGGGAGAAAAGGAGTCTTGTGGCTTAAGACTAAGCAGTTTTATCTCAGCATATAGTTTCATACATCAGAAGAAGTGGACTGCAGTCCATGAAAACTTATGTTAAAATAAGATGATTAGTCTTAAAGATGCCATTAAAACCCCTTCCCCTCTTCTTCCATTCTTTTTGATACTGACACAGACTAATGCATACCCTCCAATTGTTCCACTTTGACAGAGACGATTCTAATACAATTCTCTGTTGTGTCACTTTTTCATCTGCTTTTGAAAGGTCCTGGTTTGTCCCTCCTCCTTTCACACTCTTTGCCATCTTTAGCATGCTCTGATGTTGCTTGGCCACATGTCTCAGTTTCCATCTGTGAAATGTTGGAGGCTGTGCTAATATGGCTATTTCTTGGAAAATTGCTTTGGCTCTGGCAAAGTTCTCAACAGGATTTAGTCATCCAGACTATAATAATTTATCTATTCTATGCAGAAGTGAATATCAAGTTCTGCTTTCTAAATGATGAGTGGTTCAAATTCCAGTTCAAGGTTACCTAGCCCAATGACACATTCCTCACTAGATTGCCTGTGCTTCTCTGTTGCTGTTTATTTCCCCAAAACTCTCTTTATGTGCAGCTTCCAAGGCAGCTGCACTCAGTTTCCCCGTGACATCTGTAGTTGTGACCCCTGCAGTAAGAATCCATTAATTCCTTCCAGCTGCTTGGATCAACCACTATGGCAACCTGCAGTGTTTCCCAGGTTGTGATTTCCTCTGGTAGTGTTCACCTGCGATTGATCCCATCTAGGTAGGAATATTGGAGCCTCCTTCTGCAAACAGCTGGACTAGAACAATGAGCTGTGTCCACTGTTGTGTATGCGTGTGTGTGTGCACTTGGAACTTACCCATTCTTCTTTCCCCACGCATATAAGCCCCTAAAATTGCTGCATACTCTGAGGTGGCCCTATAGAAGTACTAAATCTTTAGGCTAGCCCCAAGCTAGAGTTAAGGGGGACTCTAGGATAAGAGACACTTTGTGGGGGAGGGGACAACTTCCAGAATCTTCTAGTCAGAATTCCTAGAAGGTTCTTGGAGCTGTATTCCAAGTAAGTTACTTTCTCAAACTGTGCTCTAGGATAATGAGGAAGAAATCTATTTTTTTTTTGGTTCTTTTTGTTTTTGTTCTTGAATAAGCTTTCCACACTGCAAGTATCTCACCTTCTTTCTCTTTCTCTCTCTGTCACATTTGTCAACAGCCTTTCCAAGCCTCAGTGCAGCCTATACACACACACACACACACACACACGTCAGATTGAAAACTAGTAGCATAACAGCAACCCTGTCTTTTTTGCCAAAATTAAAACTCAAGGCAGTTAAATACATATGTTAAATGAGATAGATTTTAAAAAACCAAGCTGTTAAAAAGTTTAAAAAACAAAAAACAAAAAAACAAGTCGCTAAATCCAAGAAATGGCCAGAATCCTGTATGTCAGAGCTTTCCGAACTGTGTCATGACATGTAAGTGTGTTGACTGCAGTGTGTAGGTGTGTTGCATGAACATAATGGGTGGAGGGGTTGCCTCTGCCACTGCCCTGGGCCAAGGAAGACCCTAGCGAAGCCGGCGGCAGCAGTGGGCCAGTCTTGGGTAGAGGGGCTGCCTCCACTTACTGAATTATTGTGCTGTGAAATGATGCATATCTAAAAAGTGTGTCACCAACATGAAAAGTTTGGAAAGCTCTGCTCTGTGCAATATATTGCTATATGCTAACATGCTGGAGAATGGCAGCTATCTAGTACAGTTAGATTCAGGGAGGGTTTTCCAGTAAAGGCCTCACCACAACCTCCTTAGAGAAGATGGAACTCTGCCTTGCTGCAGTGACACATTCACCACTCTCCTTACCCATTCAGCCAATCCCCCTCTTGATGTTTTTATAAGCCAAGAAGGGCACAAGTCTAGCACACCTGTGGTGGCTGTCACTTCCCCAAGGATCCTGTCCACATCCTCAGGCTGCACAACCTGAAATGTATCCAATAACATGGGACAAGCAAGTGCCAATATTACATCCACCGGGCCTGTATTATCCACAGCATCCATGTCAGAGCAGATCCGAGTGCTTTTATCTGCACATCTTCAGAATCTTCCTTTCAAATAAGGATTGACAAATAAATGTTTAACTAGTTTTGCTTATTCATATTTGCTCTCAAATTAGGAATGAAGAAGTAGTTGTAAAGCAGAGGATGGTGTGTAAATTAAGGAGATACGTTAATTGTGTGCCTTTAAAATAAAATAAAATAAAATAAAATAAAATAGTCTTACAAGTGAATACACATGGCTGGGTAAAGGTGGGCAGGGATGAGATAAAATAATTATGCCCATGATCTGAAATCAGCTCTACCTCTGGATGTATTGATGAGCCAGTATTGTGTAGTGGTTTGGACTATGACCTGGAGACCAGGGTTTGATTCTTCACCTGGCCATGGAAACCCACTGGGCGATCAGTCTGTGGGAAAGCAGGAAAATATCTATGGATACTCCTTTTTATATATCGAATGATTTATCTGTGATAAAGAAGTTCTAGGAAATATTTCAGTCACTAATGAAGACTCATGGTCGAAACACATTTGGCTGCAATTAGTAGTGGACTTGAACAGACACCAATCGATTTTATTCTTCCCTATCAAGTGGTTTACTATAGTCATTTGTCTTTGGAAGGACTAGCAGATCATTTGAAGATTCAGTTCATCTCCAGCAATTGCTTCCACTAAGGCCTTTATATTTCAGGGGACTAAAGGTCTCCCTACAGGACTTGAGTTCTTTTTATTATATTTTTATTATATTATTGTACTTATATATTTTAGTATATATATATATATTATAAATTTTATGCAATGTTTCATTGATTTATTTTATATGATACATTAGTAAATTTCCTAAAATATACATACACACACACACACACACATATACATACATAGATAGATATAATTTTTAGACATACTTTGATATTATAACTCCTAACTTTAGTTGCTTTGTTTTAGGAATTTATTAGGTTTTAGCTCCCCCTCCTTTTTTCCCTATATTTTTAGTGGTTTGGACTATGACCTGGAGACCAGGGTTTCATTCCTCACTTGGCCATGGAAACCCATTGGGCGAGCTTGCATGCATCACACAATCTAAGCCCCCTGAAAGCCCTGTGATAGGTTCACCTTAGGATCCTCATAAATTGGAAACAACTTGAAGACACACAATAACAAGTTGATGTATTGGTGGGAGATCTAGAACACCAGCACACATGTTTATTAATGTTATTAACTTTGGTAAGCAGCCTGTTGAGCAGTTACCAGTGTAATCTAGATTTAGGCATTTGTAACTGCTTGGGATTAATGCTTAAAATTATGACACTATTGCCATGACCTCAAATGCTCCCCCCCCGCCGCCACAACCTACCTTAACAGTCAGCAGCTGCACAGAGCAATGGAAGCATGTTCTGCTGGTGATCAGGGTACAACAGGATAATGTTTCAGCCCACCCTCCCAGCAATCTGCAGTCTGACAGTGAGAAGGAAGACCTCATAACAGCTCCTCATCCCACTGGTGACTGCTAGTGTGAGAGGGCTGGAAGCATCAACCATACAGCACCATCATCAGCACCAGAATAGACCTCTGTTGCTTGACGTGGCTGCAGGTTGTTAACGTAAGTTTGGGGAATTAGGCCAGAAGATGTGTTACCCTAAGAGGTGGGGGACTTTGAGGTCCACCTGCAAAACCAGCTTCTCCTTAGAATTTGGGGAATTGTATCTCAAAGGAGGCCTGTGAGAGGAGGGTAATGGCATGATCTTTTCACTTATGTATACCAGTACTAACTGCAGAGAGGACTCTAATTAAAAAGCTAAACAGAGTTTTTTGTTTGTTTTTTAAATCTGGATTGTCAAAGCAGACCAGAAATCAGACACTCTCAAGAACTGTATGAGGCTATTAGACAGAAACGAATTCTGTGTCAAAGAAATAATATACACGTGATGATACCCAAATGCTAATAATTACTTCATATTTAGATACTACGCACCAAACTGCTTTGTCAGCAGGCTTATAAACAGTAAACAACCCACCACCACTGTCCTTACTCTCCCCTGTAAATTTTCCCATCTTTTTCCACATTGTCTCCCTCTGCCTGCCTGCCTGCCTTTCTTTTATTGCTAACCTCCTCCTTTTTCTCACTGATTGGATTGTTGGGTACTAGGCACTGGAATGGGTAGGATGCTACAAAGAAGGTATCGATTTCCTGAAGGACAACTGATGTGCTGTTTAGTTGGGAAGAAAAATAAAAACAGAGAAAAAATGTGGAAACAAAATAAAACTATGGGGAAAGGAAGCTTGTACAGAACTTTCTGTGAATCTTTGCACTGTTAATTAACTGCTCATCAGTTTACTCCTGAAGACAAGGTGCTAAATTTCATTCTTTTCCTGGAAGCTTCATCTTTTGACATGAATATTTTGGCTCCTGAATACCAAAGGCATAATAGTTTATTACTGAGTACATTCAGATAGCAAGCCAGAATGTTGAAGATTTCTGGTTTATGAATGAGCCAATATTCTTTAAACATTTGCCAGTTGCTCCCACTGCAAGATGGCTAAACACAGATCTTCCATTTATGGCTTCCTTGGCATGAAGTTCAAACATGGCTGGATCTGGAGCTCTGGCTTGTCTTTCCTCTGAACAACTCTTGCTAGTAATTTCCTCTGAAGTTACCTGCACTAAGAAGTAAGGTATAAAATTTCCCTTTGTGAAATATGTTTTAAGGGGACATAAGAAGAAGAATATTGGATGTTTCCTTACATCTTGTAGTGGTCTGTGGTTTCCATATTGGTGAAAAAGTGAATCCACTCCAGGTTTTTGTACAAACATTAATGGAACTGTCCAAGGTATGGAAGCTGTTTTGGGGATAGGGATCAGCACCCAGGATAGCTCCTTTAAAGTCTGAATTAACATTTGGTGTGGATTAACTGCTCCACGGATGTGGAAGTCACCAGCTACCTCAGCTTACACCAAGTTTGACCATTATTACATCTAACTTAGCATTGTCTGCTCTGAATAATAACAGCAGTCCAAGGTTTCAGAAATGGATACTTCCCAATCCTATCTGGAGACATCAGAGTAAAGCATTTGCTGAGGCTGGGATACAGTCTTCCCATTAATGGCCCACTTTGTTTCAGTTGAGCAAATGCTACTTTACTGCCAAAAGTGGCTGCTGAAAGGTTCTTCCTTCTCTTCTATTGGTCCTAGCGAGAATAGTGATTAAATAATATTACTAACTTGTACATCATTTCTGTGACAGAAGCTGCTAACCTCCTACTTCAGGCTGGGCAGTGCTGGCCATGCATATACTTACATTTATTTAGTCTAAAACATGCAGAAAAGGCAGCTCTGCTTGTTCCCAGCCAGCTGGCTATCCAGCATGAGAAGCAGCTTTTCATATCACCCAATTAACATAAAATGATTGGTGGAATCATTGCAGAGCCTGAAGAAAGATATTCTTGAAAGATGATCATATGGTGTATAAAATTCAGTAGTGCCTGTGACAGTACTAGTTTGCCGCTTCCCGTATCAAAGCTTGAAAAAAGTTAACCGTATTTTTTGCACCACAGTTCCTGGAATCCCCCATCAAGGACCATGGTGGCTAAAGCATGTTCTTGTTATTGTAAGCCAAAAAAAGTTACTTTTCCAACCCCAGCTCCCCATTATAGAAATTTCCCAACCAAACAATTATTTTTAAGGGATGTTTCAACTCTGTAAAAACACTTTCTACCACAGGAGGGCACCCTACGATAAATGTTTGTGAAGTCATTCAGGCTGGTTACAGTATTAAAAGTCCTAAATCTCCCATTTGTTTTTGAATTAAATGTTCAAATCTCTGTTTGCAACCCCAGGTGATCTGTAGTTTCCCAGTAATTTTAAATAAATCTTTGAATTCCCTTATCTACAGGAAAAAACACACAAATCACACACACACACACTCCTCTATATGAGAATATATTTTGACATAAGCTACATCACAAATAGCAGCATCTACTGTTCGTTGTGTAGGGGTATGCGTATGTTTGAAACCATACAGATAGCACTCTTTGCACAGAGGAAGAACTTGTTTGCTCACGACTAGACAGTCATAATTCAAAGAAGGTCTGGAAATAAAGGATATTAGAGACAGTAAGTCTCCATAGCAAAGGAGATATAAATATATTCTGTGGTGGTCCTCGAGCAAGGGTTTGTTAGAGAAATAGCACAGAATAGACTTATGCCTAGTCTGAAAAAGACCTACTGTCTTAGGAGTTGCCATGCTAGAAAATGGGACCCAGGTTTAGGGAATTTGCACTGGCTTGAGATCAAAACTGGGGCACTGACGTTGTCTCATCCCAAAGGACCATTGGTGGACTGCTCTGTGCTGTTTGTTGTTGACTGCCATCATCTTCAGCAGGTTGATTTTTCTTCTGATTTGTCTATACGGTTGTGAAAGCAGGATAGTGAAGAAAGCTGACATGAAGAAAATCAGTTCATTTAAAAGGAGGGAGTGGAGAAAGATACCATGGACTGCCAAAAAGATAAATTAATGGGTCTTAAAGCAATTCAGTCTGAACCCTCCCTAGAAATGAAGATGAGTAAACTGAGGCCATTTCCGCGCTATACTGTTATAGCACTATTATTCCACTTGCAACATCCTATGGAATCCTGGAGTTTGCAGTTTAGAGAGGGGCCAGCTGGCCCCTCTCTAAGCTGAAAACTCCAGGATTCCATAGGATGTTGAAAGTGGAATAATAGCGCTATAACAGTCTAGCGCGGAAATGGCCTGAGGCTGTTATAATTAGGAGATATCATGAGATGACATGATACATTGGAAAAGATTATGATGTTTGGTAAAGTAGGTGGCAGTAGGAAAACAGGAAGGCTGCATTACTGATGGACAGACTCAATCTGGGAAGCCATGGCCAGGAGTTTGTTTTGTCACAATCTTAAGGCAGAAAAGGGAAAGGTGTAACACAGGGTGGATGTGTGTCGGGTGCTAAAAATTTATTTAGATAGAATGGCTGGGGTTCTTCTAGATGTCAGATTTTCCTTTTGCTTTCTTTCAGGAATGTACAAGGGGATGACGAGTGTCATCTTCTACCTTGTCTAGATGGTTGAGATTCTGGATTGAACTGACATATTCTCATAGTTTGGTGGCTGTCTCTGAAGTGATTACAGCACATTCTACATTTGGTATGGTAGCCCCATTGGTGGACTTTTACAAGGCAGCTACTTGGTTGTCTCTGTTCTTTATTCAACATTCTAGGATTGACAAATTCACCCTTGCAGATGCATCTTTTGGTAGATGTGTCTTGCAGAAGATGGTATCTCAGTGGGTGTATTGTTGACTTTTTGCCCACCTGAGAGATGGAGGGACAGCTTGGTTAGGCCTCATTGTAAGGATGACCTGCTCACACTGCAGGAAAATAAAACATTGGTACTTGCCATGTAGGTTCCTTTTCTGCACTTGTGGGGAAGGAATCCTTTCTACCCTTGTCAATGGGTAATTGCTTGCTTGTTGGAATCTGTGTTGCTTCTGATGACTGAATACATTTTGTTGGTTGGCTTGTGGGTGTGCTTTTTTGGGTTGGAGCCTGATTAGGGCTTGTTATTCTTTCCCTGGGGGAGAAGCTGCCTCTCCCATTTAGGGTGGAGGAGGTGAAATAAAGCCCTCCTTGGAAGTGCATGGAAGGAGCAAGACTATTGTTAGGATTTCCTTCCCAGAACTGCAGAAAATGGAGACACAGGCAGATATTTTTCTGATCCTCCTTGCTCCCACCAGCCATAGAATAGTCATGGTGTTTTTTTGTTTTGTTTTTTGCAGTGGCTCAAATGTAAGTCCAGGAGATATTGCGTGATCAGTTATAGCGGAGTTCTGCATGTGGAACTACTATCTTATGCTGTGCCTTGCAGGATTCTGGCCAATAAATGTTAATGGTTTAAACTGTGTGACGCTTCAACACTAGACTTTTACTGTGGAAGAGCTACACTTTACTTGCTTTCTATGAAGCATCTACACAACAATGTAATCAAATTGTTGCTCTAGCACAGCCTTCTGTCCCCAGTCCTTTCACCTCTTTTGAAATGATAGACAAACCAACTTTTGCTATACAGAACATAGAAGAAATGAACTGTTCATTAGTGTTCAGAAGAAGAAACTCACAACTGAAGTATCTAGCAGGAATGTGATCTATTACTGACATAGGCTGACAGTGGACCCAGTGGGACCACTACTAGAGTATAAATCCCCCCTAGTTTACAGTGGTGTGTGTGTGTGTGTGTGTGTGTGAATGATTGCTTCTTCTTTCCAAGGTAGGCAGAAGCAGCTGGAGTCTCTTAGGTGCAGCTCTCCCTCCCTAGCCACTAATTGGTTATGGGGCTGTCTGCCTTACACCCAGCGAGAAGCGTCATCAGCTGTCATCATGTAGACAAGGGTGAAAGCTTCTTCCTGGGGTGTACCAATAAATAAATGTCCAGGGAGTGGAGCTGTGTCTGGATATCTCCAGCTGACCTTGTGTACCTGGGAGGAAGGTGATCCACAGGGAGGTACTGGATTTGTGGTTATGTGCTATCAAGCCAATTTTGACATATGATGACCCTCTGAAATGGAGATCTCCAAAAGGCCTCCATAGAGATCCTACCTCGCAGTAATAATTATGAGTATGTAATCAAACCTATCTTAAAAACTAGTAGCTGCATTGAGCAATGGAAGTCTGTTCTGTTGGAGATAGGAGCACACTAGGATGATGTTTCAACCCCTACCCTTATCAGTCCACAATCAGAAGCAGGATTCTTGTTATGACTTCTCATGCCACCAAAGATTGTTGGTTGGAGGGGGCAGAAAATGTCATCCTGCAGTGCTCTGATCACTAGTAGAACTCTTTCACTCAGTGCAGCTCCTGACTGTTAAAGTAGGGTTTTTTGGGGGGGTGCATTTGTGATTGTGGCAATAGCACCACAACATTGGATGGCTGAATGCAGAGCAGTTATGGATCTGTAACTCTTTTCAGTTATGAATCTATAACTGGAATATAGGACACCAGCCCTAGTTATTGACAGCCCTGTTGATACCATCTTCCCCTTTTCCTGTTTCCTCCCACCTTACCAAGCATGTTGGCATAACTACAAGTACGGGGTATGTCACTAACAGGATGCTGTCCATAGTTGCCAGAGGTCTCTTCAAGTTTTCAGCTTATGTTCCCCCTTGGCAACGTGCTTCTTTTTACTATTTCTCCATGTTTTTTTATGAGTGTTAATGGAGGGAAGGATTGCTTAGATCCCTTTCAGCAGCTTTATGGATATGTTTGCATCTCAGTTAGAAAGGGTGGCAAATGGCAACTTCTCTCTTGCTCTCTCTAGTTGCCTAGAACAAACCAGTGGGCAACTCCTGTACTTGTGCTTATTGTTAATGGTGTTGGTAAACTTCTATTCAGGCATGATTGGTTGAATGGTAAAATGTGATATCTGTATGACAGGATTGACAGATAGGATGTGGCTGTTTTTTCCTTGTTGAAGTACTGGTATCCGTCTACTGCAC
The DNA here is from genome assembly GCA_948474755.1 of Ctenosaura bakeri. Lineage (NCBI taxonomy): Eukaryota > Metazoa > Chordata > Lepidosauria > Squamata > Iguanidae > Ctenosaura > Ctenosaura bakeri. The sequence goes on along the minus strand of CAOLHI010004900.1, from coordinate 35,788 downwards.
TGAAAAACAGACCAGAAGACTAACAAAAACAGTTCTACACCAAAGTTTATACACAAAAGCTTTTATTACATGAAATAGTTCAACACACTCCATGGTAGCAAATCATTGTAAGTGCGTTTAAGTTGTGTTTTGTGGACTTAACAGTCTGAATAGTTTTGCAAGGTGGTCTTTCGACTAAGTTCAAGCAAGTGCAACTAATGGAATAGTCATTAAGAGTAGAATACAGATAACCAATGATATTAAGACTAGATAAGCAACAGCATATTTGTCACATCCAAGCATCACAAAGTAGCGCCCACTTATCACTAAAATGGTATTTTACAAATGGACTAATCTACTCCTAATGATCCAGTCTTGATTCGTCTTACTCCAGTAGCCTATTAAAGATTTCTTTGCTTTTTTCCCCCTCACCCATAAAGAGAAAAAAAAACATTTTAGTATTTGCAACTATCAGGAAGCAGAAAGGGGAATACAAGGAAAGATGTAAACACATTCTGGTCTTTTTTGAAAGCAATTACATTACATGCCACAAGAAAGTGCATTTTTACCAACTGCCATCTATTAGGACCAGTTTAAAAACTGAAATTCTGCTTCTGAAACTAATCTTGCCATCCCATAGGATTAGAGCTAACAACTTCTGGTGTAAAATAGTTAGAAACACTTTAATCATCACATAAAGGCTTTGTAATTAATTCATAAAGAAATACAAAACACATTTTATTTCCATAGAGAATGCCGATAAAAACACTAGACATTTAACCATATGGACTATTTATATATATGTATTTATAATTTTTAATATACATAATATATACACACAAACACACAATATACCAAAAGCTAGCGAAGCACTTCAAACAGTCAATCCCTACCCCCCAGGGTTTTGAAACCTGAACTAGTTTTATTTTTGCATTTAGTCTGACAGGAATCCACAGAAGTAGAAATCAGAATATTTGTATTTGGCTAAAAATTATATAAAAAGACAGCACATTTCTTTTCAAATAACCATCTAAATATATATTAAAATTATCCAGTATTTCCATTAGTGCCAAAATTGGAAGCTCTTTTGAATACTTATAAAGTGAAACTTACCATTATTAAACAGACAATAAAAGAAACCCTCCTTAAAGACAAGGATGACTCACTCTCATTGCATTCTTTGGAAGGAGTTCCACTGATTCCAATGAAAGCAAAACCCCAGAGACATGACACAGTCTTATAGGCTTTGAAATATGTTGGTATTTTTTTTTTTTTTTTTTGCAGCATTCACTGAGGGTACTTGGCTTCTGCCCCTGTGTCAAGCTCAAGGTAAGCTGCAGCTATTCTGTAGACAAATTCTTGCTTAAATCTAGTGAATTAACTTCCATTCCCTGCTTCGAGGTAGGCTTGAATCTAATCTGAGGCCAACCCAGAAATCACTATCCTAGCACACATGGATGAAATATAAGATTATGAAGAAGCCCTCTACTGTTGCGCTGGTACTGGTATGGTCAGGATCCAGTGGGCTAGTTCTCTTGATAGAACTGCTTTTGTCAGTGGAATTGGAAGGAAGGAATCTCCTTCCCACACTGCAGTGCATCCCCCACTCTGTGTACCTCCAAAACTACCCTTAGTAAGCGGGGAACCTTGGAGCACTGATTTTCAGAGAGCATCAAGGGCCGCAGTGGGAGAGGAAGGAAGTTCCATCACGCTGGTGGGGCACCTGTTCGTGCAATATTGGATGCAGGCCTGTATCTGTATACACTCTCCTAAGATTCAGCCCTTCAGTGATGTAGTTGAATGTAAGCTCCTCTGAAATGGAGCAGATCCCCAAGTACAACAAGTTGTGGAGCTAGAGTTATAATAGACCAGAAGAGACATTTGTTCCTGTACTGCACAAAGGCTAATGGTTTTTGCTTTTCAAACTGTATTTGTTTTCGTGCACACGATATTGGATAAACATGCAAATACCAGAGTTCTGTGGCAGGAGTTTTAAACATTTCAATGAAGTATTAATACTACTTGAAATAATATACCAAGAAGTCATTTTTGTTCTGTTCTTCACATCTGTAGAATTGCACCTGATAGCACATTAGCATCTTGCACACCTCTGGACCTCATACTTTAAAGGAAAAAAAACATTGTTTGTGTCATTTGACAAAGACTGAATCAACCTGTGGCTGAATCTAAGTACATGTAGTGATCAGTGCACAGGACTGAACATAATGCATACTGTCACTTATAAAACGTGATATAATAAACTGCCATAGTTTAGGAAGCCATTTAGTTGTCCTACACCTCAGTAGCCAACAGCTGTGTACAACAATCCAGCCAAAAGTAAGTGTTCTTAAGTCCAACTGATTCTTAAATATGGGTGATTTAAGTACACTTATGAGGGAGCAGTTCTATACTCAAAGGAGTTCGGCTGGTGGGCCTCATGAAGCACTGGAAGAGCTTCTTTGCTGAAGAAGAGTGAGACCCACTACTGAAATGACACTCTGCCAGAAGACCTTCAGGATACGGTGAAAAGTGTTTCTGATTTAGATGTTCCGCCAATGATGTTCCATCAACCATGCAAGAATAAAGCTGGCATAGAATCCTACATTGTACAAATGTAGGGTAATGCTTTATCCACACAACTGTGTATAGCCCAGTCTGCCTCCTGCTAGAAGGCAGCTACAAAGGGAGCTTCCTGGATGCCTCCTGCCCTCCCCTGGCAAACCCTTTGAAGCTGCCTTGTGGTGGCAAAGGGAATGCTATACAGGTAGTTAGTGAATACCTTCTTTCGCAGCATCTCCCGAAGGACATACATTTGCAAAACCCCAGCTTACATGAATACATGTCACCAATAGGATTCTAGTCAAGGTTTATCTTCCCTGATACCTTCAAAAACAGTCCAATGCTATGCTATTCCAGGGCCAACAACATTAATTCGTTCCCTCCCACTATAGTCAATAATAGGAAAATAGCAGAAGCTATCCTCTGAGCTCTTGGCCTGGCTGCTGCAAAGTAGCAGAGTAATAGATTTGATGGTTGCTATGCCAGTGGATCTCACCCTGCCAAACAAGTGCTCTGTATCAAAATCAGTAGGATTAAAACATATTATTTAGGTCAGACTGTGCATGTTGTATTTAATTGCATTACTCTGAAAATTTAATTTCTTCTCTGATATTTTCTTTGAAGTTTAGATGAATTCTAAGCATGCTAGGAATGTAACTTTGGATAATTCAGGGTGGACATTATTCAACAATTTTAGATATTTAGGAAGATACTGAGTCAATATAAAATACAGTTTTAATGAAAATGCATAGTTTACAGTTACAGATGCTTATATTCATTCACTAAAATCCAAAGAGTGCTCAGGGAAGAGACATATGCAAGACATATGTTTGCAGAAGCTGATTTTGAAATAACTGTATTAGCAGTAACTGGAAAAATATTGACTAGATCTTGGTTTAGCTCCTTGAAACAATCTAAGGACTTTTGATATCAGAACTATCTTCAAGATCAAATACAACAGAAAATCCTCAAACCAATTATAGGAGATTTATACTGAGCTTCTCTGAATCTCCCTTCTTTTTAGTGTAGGTATACTGGAGTTTTACCAAATTCTACAAATAATCTCTACAAAGCCAAACTCAATGCATTACCTTGGTATCTAAGGCTGAGGTCTTAGTCCTCAGTATAGACTAGTGCTTTTGCATCTATCAGGTTTGCCTGATAACATATATTGTGTGTGTACTTTGGAACTTAGCCTTTTTCTCCAAACAAAGAAAGTTCACTGTACACGTGCCCCTTCAGCATTTGCTAACCATTTTCAGCAACAATTCCATCTTGAATGTGTGGGTGAGGGTACGGATAGGGTATTTCACACAAATGTTCTGTAAAGGACATAAATCTGTGAATTTGGCACATATGTGCTATTAAAACATGATCTTTTCACTTATTACTATCAAGACTAGGACCATGTGTTCACCTTTAAAAACAACAACAACAACAACAACAACAAGGTTTCTGTAAACTGCAAAGTGAGTTGAGCAGGATGCAGAAGGAAGAGGTACAAGGAATAGTATTAGCCCTAACATTCAGTAGCTAAAAATCCCATTTATGCTGCACATATAAAACCACTTTAATTAAATATATTTTATTCCAGAAAATCTCTAAATACATTTTTTTAGAGATGTGGAAAATCTACTTTTTTTTTTTAGTTTAGTGGAAATCTGCATAAGAACTACAAAAGAGTGCCAGATTAAGTTTGTTTTTGAAGAATACAACCTAGGTCTCTTAACTTGCAAAGAGTAGTGTAGTTTCTTCTTCTTCTCCTAGGCTAAAGTATTTGCAAAATACAGTATATTGTTTCAGTGAAATGCAGGTACTGAGCTGATCTTGTTGGAGGTTCATTACATGCCTTGGTCATGATTCTGCCATGTCGCCAGAAAACATGTTGAGCTCTATACAGATTGCCCTGGCTTAATATCCAGAGTTTACTGACATTAAATTAGATTTTTCTGTGTTGAATATAAGGAAGTACTCTTTTTAAAACTAGCCAAGATCTCTGCTCTGAAACCAATGTAATAGGGGGGAGAGCATAAGCCTGATATTTGTTCTTGGCTTCATAAACAATGATTAAAATAAATTGTAATAAAACAATTACAATGTTCTTACATCTTCCAGCACTGATCTCCTTTGACTTTGGTGATGTACATTCTATATAGACTTCACACTGTTGGTTTCATACATTATAGCTTTTGCAGCAAACAAAGTTTATGTCCATGAAAGATCCATGTCACCACAGCTGCTGAAAGTTAAGAACATCACAGTGTTTTCATGGCTTGGATCCTACTTAACCTCAACTAGAGTAGACCGATCAAATTACGGACACTTACTTCAGTGTTGACTCAATCTTCAACAGGATTCAATGGGTCTCCTGTAGTTGGACTAGAATACAGGCCTAAGTATCCCATTTCTAATTGTTAAACATCTAGAGAGAAATCTTGATATGGTGAAAATACTGAAAACTTTTTACACCTTGCAGCTCAGATTCTCAACCTCATGAACTCACGTTTTGCAGACAGTGTCTATGGTTGGTCTTGCTGACATTAATGCGCATATTAATTACTCTTCTCAGCAAAAAGCAGAATGACACACATCAAAAAACAAACCATGGTTATGTGTAAAACAACCTAACCTTTTTCAACTGAACAATCCCAAACATGCACTAGGATCTGAAGTACAATGCTAACCTCAAACGGATGTAAAATATTGCTTTCTAAAGATAAAATGTTTTGACAAAAGCTACTACCCATTATCATCTTTTGTTGTGAAATGGCTTTACTTTTTGGATATAGGGAAATCCTTATTATATATTTTGGTGGCATCTGGAGTTACATGATCCTGTTGCCCTTTCTTAGGATGGACTGGTGCTATTGTTGCAATATTAAGTCAAATAAACATGAAACATTGCAAAGTTGATTGAGTTAAACAAACCATGGAGTTTTTTTTAAAATAACTGACACAAATATGAAATCATTTCAAGTAGTTTCACCTTTATACTGTTGATAAGATGAAGGTTTATTAATTTTACTGTACCTGTGCAGTTGAACTACATAGGTACTGCTGGGATAAACAAATTTGAAAAGAAGCAAAAATCAAATAATTCCATGCATTTTTTTTCACTTTATATCACATCACAGCACAGAATAATAGAAATAAACAGGGAAAAGCTCACTATACTGACATGATGAAAGATGTGGGAGGACAGTAAGAAAATGAAATTTACTTCTACTGTGTATACTGTCTATTAACTGCAGTGTTGCATTTGTACGGGACCCCAGTGAATGGCATATTACTGCTCTGAATTTTTGTGTGTCTATTTGCAATCTATAGCAGCTTCTAACACCCATCTCCACCAGAAATACACCTATGAAAAATTCTATCTGGTGAGTATACTACAACAGGACCAGAAAGCATTTAATTTTCACACGTTATCCAAAGTCTATGGATGCATAAACTGAAAGTGCTTCAGTGCCACAAGAAACCAGCATAGCAGCAGAACACAATGAAACATTTTGATAGGTTATACATAGATAGAGTGTTCTTGTGTTTGGGAGCTTTAGCAATCTGGCTTAGTGATGAAGCCATCGTAGCATTTTATGAAGTCCAATGACCTGAAGTATTTGCCACTCCATCCCTTCTGAGGATGATTCAAGACTTCATGCAGGCTTAAACCATTCACAAACAGTTAGGTCTATTGCTTTCCTTTTGGTCTTTACATTGACCTCCCTCCAAATGAATAGCAAAAGAATAATTTTAGAAACATAGGAAATCATAAAATCCTTAAATCTTTAATCTTTGGTTAATCTTGGGGTATTTGGAGAACAGTTTTTCCCTTTGAAAAACACAAGAAAACAAAAGTACATTCTATAGGCTGCCTGAAAAGCATTCAGTCTAGTGATTAAACACAAATGATGGTTATCTAGGAGTGTGGGATTAGCTCTGATACACATTTTGGGATAAATAGAAACGATATTAAGCAACCTTCACATTGCTGAATGCCTGAATAGGACAAGGACCAGGTTACGACACACAGGAAAAACATAGTCAGCACTAAATAGGATTCATATCTAACCATCCTCTCCAGTGATGGCATATAATCCTGCACTGAACTGATTCTCAAATGGATAATATTGTAGCTATAAAGGTGAAACTTTTTTAAAATTCTCTGTGGAGGATTTTCAAATCGCACCCTACATTAGCAGGGGAAAGGATATTTCCAAGAAAGCTTCAAGTCATTCAGAGGAAACCAGTCAGTTTGCTTTTATAGGCCAAAATCCAATTGTTAGTTCAATGTAGACCCATAGAATCAACAAAACTTACGGAAGTGTTGATTTAGCCCAAAGTAATCTGCAAACTTGTCAAAAAAGTCCTGGCTGTGCCTTTTCAGACCTGGAAATATCCTGCAAATGCTGCAAAAAAAATTTTCACAGTGGTTTATATACTCTTTCTACAACAAGTTAGCCCTTTGTTGAGTAAAAAGCAATATTGCACTATTCGGTAAGGCTGTTGTCATTTTTGACTACAACTACTGCACATCTTAAACACTAAAACCACCATGAGTCACAGGCAAAATATCTAACTAATTAAATTTAGTTTTAAAGTATTTTATTTAGCAAGTCAATTGAGCTGACTACTTCTTGGTATAGCTTTAATTAGTTCTCATTTTTATACTAAATAGAGCATTCTGCCTTTGCAATACATGCTACAATATCTGAAAAAAAAATGTCATTCAGTGCAAATATTTTATACCCAATACTAGAAATATAACCTGTCACATTCTAGTACGCTCATAATGTACCAACTCAGTGTTCACTGAGCATCCAGTAACTAAGTACAGCTAAACATAAAGCTGAACCATGTTCTAGAAAATCATTAAGAACGGTAGTGCTCAAAACATCTTCCCTTGGAGTTCCATATTAGCTGGTCGGCCACTAGATTCTTTCTCTTTTGCTGGCAAATCTTTGCTGCATACCTTCTAACTGTCCTGATTTGGCACAGAGAGTTCCAATTAATCCTTTCTCATCCCTCTTTTTCAGCTGCTTTTAAAATGTCCCAGTCTCTCTCTCTACATTTCACCTTCCCCTTTGTTCTCACCTTGCTTTAACTGCCGCAATCTAAGTTCAAAGAGCAAAAGTAGCTGGCACACAATCAACTCAGCAGGAGAGAAAGGACAGGCCAGAATAAAAACTTGCCTTTCCAGTAGCCTCAGGCAAAAGCAAATTGCCGCAGCCTCTTCCAGCTTGTGTTTTCTTTCTCATTAGTAACTTTTGCCATCTTGATCTCACTTTGATGTTACTTGGCCACAAGCATCCCAGTTTTCATCTGTAAGATGTGGGCGGGTATGGTGTTGTGAAGGACTCTGGTAGGCCCGCCTATCACTGTACCAGCAATATGTTGCAGGACTTAAAAAAAACTGTTGGAAAGGCCTTTTATCTACATTTCTGAAATTTGCACTTAAGAACTAAAGGGATTCCTACCACATAGAGAACCAGAGTTCTCTTCTTGTCTTGATCAGACATTATTATTGTTTCCCACAAAACTTTAATGAAAGTTATACAAAGATCAATACCAGTATGACTGGTATGACCATTAAAAAAACAACAACACCCTAGTATAACCTCCACTAGCATTTAAGTTAGGGATCTGGAACACTGAAATTACACAGAAACAGTATTCTGTTATTATCAGATACAGGATGGGATCCTTCAATTGGCTATAGGTTTTAAAAACCACATTATTTTTAAATGTGCAGCCATGTATTAGACTCTGTTGCGCCCTATTTTCTTTTTAAAGGAAGTGAATAATTATTTGAACAACCAAGTCTATTTATATGCCACATTGCTAATATGAAGAAAATTACGCGAGCATGCAATTAAAACTATGTGAACATGCAATTAATTACAAGCCAGATGTTCATCTGAGGGTAAATCACAGGGGATCAAATTTCAGGTTAGTAAACAGCATTTTCATCTGCCCTGTTCTCCCCATTGCCCTATTCTCCCCTTCTCCATATTTGATGTATTACCAAATCTGCCAGCCATAGTAAGATAAAAAAGGAATGGGTTCAAGGAGATCTTGGGTACATGTAAAGCCAATGTTGCCTAGGAAAGAAAGAAATTTCCACAAACAGTGGAGAAAGCATTTCCCATACAGGAATGACTAATTTGGCTGTTTCTCAAGACAACTAGCCTGGAAACGAGGGATGACTGATCTGTAGTTCAATTTTCCTTTATTCTATCTGTGCCTATGAATAATTAAACACGCTACCAAATTTCTCCGTCTTCTCTCCACTATGGGAGAGCAAGGTAGAGTTCACATGAACTGGTATCCCACATGTCACCTTATTCTGGAATCAAGTGGCCAAGATCTAAAGAATTACCATACAGTCAGCCCTCCACATTCATGGGTTTCACTTTTGCGGATTTGATTATTCACGGATTATTTGCTGTCAGCTCTGCTACTGCCTATGCTATTTTTAATAGGGACTGCAACCCTTGTGAAACTTAGAAACTGCAAAAGAAGCTTGTAAGTTCCTATTAAAAATGGTGTGGGGCAGCAGTGGAGGAGACAGTAAGCCCCACCAGCCACCCATTTCTGCCTTGTGATGGATACCTCAAAGGAATCCATGGTGGGTTGAATATGGTGATCACACTTTTTTGTGTGTTGAATATGGTTTGGGAGGGCCTAGAGTTATTCACGGTTTTTCTGCTTTCATGGGGGTGCTATGCCTCTAACCCTAGCAATTGTGGAGGGGTGACTGTACTGTATCTCTGACCCCAAGGGAGCTTCAGCCTTGTTTTTCCTGAACAGCAGTTTCCAGTGCCACATCCTAAGCTTCTTTTGAAATGCAGAGAGGAATTTCAAAAGTCTGTACAATTTTAAATGTTTCCCATCCCATGGAGGGTGGAGAGAGCCAGATATTCTACTAGGTAAGCATAAGCCCATCACACACACCATTATTAGACTTAAATATGAAAACCAGCAACCCCAAGAAGCAGGCCTGCTACTAGCTGCATGGTTCTGGAGCCAATTTTCACAAGTTGCCTATCATCTGAAGGCACTCTCATGTGACACTAACAGCACTAGATATTCAGACACAGGAAAGTGACAGAGTCAAATTGATGTATGGTCATCGTAACACAAGAGTTGCAACTTCATCAGTTGGGGGGCACACTATCACCTCACGGGCTGTAGCCTTCCTGCTGTGGTCCCCACTCCAATATTAACTTGTTTTTTTGAAAAGAGATGCAGGTTGTGTGATTTTCTTGGCTAAAGATATTCTCTTATGCCCTCTAGGAAGAAATTTTGTCATGTTTTTGCACTTCTGGCAGTTTGAGGCCCAGAAGAAACATTCTTCTAACCAGGAAGAAACCCAAAAGTTGACATCTGGTTTATTTCCTGATTAGAATAAAGCCTCTCTTGGGTTTGGTATTGTGTGGGAGCATTTTTCACAAAATATATTTGGGTGTTCTGGGTTTTAGCACATAAGACAGAAACTTATGAATATGGTGTGACAGAGATAACAGTTAACATCTTTCTGCAGATGGAACCAAAATACCTGTTTTACGTTAGCAATCTTCGAACAAGCTCAAAACTGGGGAACCCCAAGCCCTGTGGTAATTCTGGTCCTGCTGGGCTGAGGTTTTCCAGATGGCCACACCTGCTTCTCCATTACACAATCATGGGGAGGGAGAGTTCTCAGCCTTTTTATACTGTCTCTCTCCCAGTTCTAAAAGGTTGAAATGCTTCCCCTAAGCATTAATTATTGGCAGTAGTAGGTTTAAGCTAAAATATGCTGGTGTTTTTATTTCCCAGCCCTGTGGCTTTGACTCCATCCAGCACTGGAAATGTGGCCCCTGAAAAGTCTGAACAGAATTCAGTCTTCAGGCAGAAAGTGGTTCCCCTCTCTGAAATATATAATTTGGAGATATTGCCAAGTACAGATATGCCTAATCTGAGGAGGGCCACATTTCATGGAATTTTCTGTCCAGGTAGGAAATGTGCTCCTACTTTTGGAAATTAACGCAGAGGCAATGTTTGTTGCTCTCACTCAGAATCTACTTTGTGTTGCCGCATTTGTATCATGACTGGCTAGGGTAACAGTCCACAGAACAAGAGATGGCGATAATGACACTGGTGCAGAGTTAAAAGAATACCTGTGAATGTAGGTAGAAAAAAATGGCTAAATCTTAAAGGAGAATTTTGGTTAATATTTTGCCAAATCGATGCTGAAAATGTTTGCTGGAGAATATTTAGGGAACATTATTTCAGAACAGATACTATAAAACCTAGCATTAAAAAAACAAAAAGAAATCATCTACAAATTGTTCACTGTAGCCACCAGAGGTTTAGTTGAGTATTTATCTTACCTGTCAAGCTGGCTTAGTTACAGTTCTGGCTAATGACCTACTTTCTGTGGTCTTCCTGCATTTCAAAACCCTAGTGAAATTCTACAACAGTTTTTTTTTTAAAAAAAGGACAATTATGTTGTAAGCAATTTTAGCACAAGCAATTACTATCTACAACAAAGCAAACTCCAGCAGTTCCATTGTAAATTATGTTCTTCTTTTCATATCACAGATCCTAGAGAGCCACCTGAAAGCTATTTCAGTCAGTGGGTAAACAACCAAATCCTACCTTTGGATAGCTTGGTCTTTAACAACAGCAGACAGAAATTCAAAGAGTGCTGTAAAGGTGTCTCAGTGTTGCAATATGAATATTCACACAGTGGAAAATTTTGGAGATAAAGCAGTTGATGATCTCCATTATCTTTATAAACAACATCACACAACGACAAGCTGGGCAATATTTGGCAGGCAGGCACTGTTCTGGAATTATGTTTTACTTTTTTTTTAAAAAAAAAGTTTCTAGCCCTCATGAGTGCGTGATTTAGTTGAAAAAGGTATGATACAAAACAGTACATGATCAAATGTCAAGCACTGATTTTCAGTTCTTGTGAGTTCGAAGTCCAGTGTTCAAGATTTGTCAAGGATAGATTCCAGTTCTGAGTATTCAGAAACACCAACATCAGAACAAACATTGCAGGAGGAATGTATCCACCAATACTTCTAAGTTTCCAAAATAAATTTGCAATCCTATTCAATACATCCAACAAATACACAAGGCAGTTGCAAATTTCTGGTTCACTGGATATTTCCAATAAATGCTCCCTTAATATAACAAGAGAGTTTCCCACCTCTCTCCTAATATTTCCAGACCTTTTGTTGCCCTAAGAGTTCACGTGGATAATGCAAGTTGTCACTTTGCAACTTTGATGAAAATGGCAGTTGCCAGAGTCATTTTGCTTATGACTCCTGTTTGTCTAAAGGGAAACAATCCAAAATACTGCGTCCGAATGTCACAATAAACAGACCACAGACAGATAAAGTCCATGGATTGTTTAGCTCCTCCCACTTGTAGAGGGAGCAGCCAACTAGTATTCACCAGCTTGCTACCTCATTCACTATAGCTGTTCCACTTAATAATAGATATAAAGTACCACAGAAACAGAATAGGCTCATGTGGATTTAACAGTGTCTGAGACAGGCACAAAAATAATCTCTTAACATGATATGACTATTAAGAAATAATTTCCTGTAAGTGGAAGAAATTATTACTTTTTTACTTTGCAAAAACATTCAGAACTTTCTAGGTACTTTAATTCCTCCTATAAACATGTAGAATTTTTGGAGCATTTCTTTACAGACTTTCTGAGGCCCACTGGGCCTGTAGACAAGCAAAAGTAGTAATTTTGACTATATCATATTTGCCTTATTGTAACAAAACTGGTCCATCTAGCTCAGTACCATCTGGTCATTCTGAAATGACAGCAGGGCTCCCAGGCCTCGTAAAGATGCTATTTGTATTCCAGCTATCTGGAATCTTTTAAATGGAAATGCCAAGAACTTCAGCATGCATGCTACAACTCTTCCTATAAAAAAGTTAAGAATTTATTAACTTATATTAATCTTTCTTCCTGTATGTATTCTGAACAGTAAGGTAGGAATAATGTTCATATTTCTTTTCAAAGAACTCAAAACAAAGGTTACAGTATGTATGATTTCCTACAGTGTGAATTCTCAATAGATTATTGTCAATACCCAGAAAGATACTGCAGCACAAAAGTAAAACTGCAACCTAATACATTCAAGCTGGTACACAGGTTGTGACGGCTTCTTAAAAGTTCTTGAATTAGCAATTAGTTACCCGGCCAGGTATGTTTTTGAGGCACTCTTGCCAAACAGAACTTGCAGTTCAGTTACAATATGAAGCTTCACTTTTCCAGGAATCTTACTTTTTCTTCACTAGGATGTTTAGGCTAGAGTCAAAAATAGTGACCATGTCATAAGGTGCATATATTGAGATCATGCCTCTCGTGGTTTTACTACCAAGTCTCCAGGGAGACAAACTCCTTACTCTCTAGAATTGCTTTCTTTGGAGATGTTTAAGAGAAAACAGGACATATATCTGTTAGGTGTGGCTAGATCAAAGAGAAACATACCAAAGCAATGCATGAGTTACTCAAACTCACTTATTTTGAAAAGCAATCCAAACCCTATCTATTCAGAAATGCTATGAAAGAAGTGTTCTATTGTTAAAGCTTATTTAGTAGATTGAGACTACTATGCACATATGGTTCAGCCCTCTTTACAGATTCTGCGTTTCAACCAAATTTTGTGCTTTCCCCACCCCTTCTTGCCCATAGGTAGATAGTCTAGTAAGAGAGATTTATGATCACTCCATCACTGGTCCTTTTAAGTTAAAAAATAAATTTGGTCTATAACTTCTCACTATACACTTAGACTTAGCATCCACATGGGCTCCCACTCTTGCTTTTGTTTTCCCAACTTGGGATACCACTCTTATCCCACTGGAGTTAATATCACAAAATCCATCAGGACTTTCTCGAGCACAAGCCCCACCAGTATTAACATATGGTAGTGTTCCTGTGCTAATCCCATTTATTTTAGTAGGGCCTGTGCAGACAATCTTTCCAGTACACCTGTGCTGAAAATTTCCACTGATTTTCAAGCATTAGCTCAATATTTTTATCACTCTGAAATAATCTGTGCCTTCTCATCCCTCCCCCGACACCCAAATCCGGTACTAAATTACACTAAAGCACGGAAACCTATCAAAGTGCAAGCCAGTGTGAAGGCTTTTATTTCTGACCTAGAAACAACTTCATAATCAATGGGCTTTTTACATACATACACCCTCCCCTTGTTGCATTCACATCTTGTTAGGAAGCTGGAGCAGGGAGCTACTCTCTCTCTATAGCCATCCCCGCTGCCACACCTCCCAGAAATAACGCTTTGCCTTTTAAACTAATCTGCTCATCCGGCAATGTCACACAAAGCAAGGAAGGAGGCTGTCAGGTTGGATCTCATCCCTGAATAAATGCTTACGAAGTCCATGTTGCTGTCCTTGCTCATCTTTCAGCACTGTAAGATGTACAAATCACTTCTAGGAAGATATTCCGAAGTTCCAGTTATATTCCTATGCTAATGTTAGTCCAACTTTATTTAACCTCAGAATCATCTCCCACATATTGTTGAAATTTTTAGTATAGGTTTGCTGGTGATTTCCCCTCACGTATCCTCCTTTAGGAAAGAAACAAAAGTGGGGCTTAGGCTTGAGATCCAAGCATGAGACCACTCTTAAAATCCTCTTCCCAGTGCTGCCTGTCCTCCTGGCAAAACAGTCTTCGCATATCTTCAAAGGACAAGCCTCAGACTCTGCATCCAGAATCCTCACAATCGGAATTATTTACCACTTCTACAAGAGCTGCTCTTGAGAAAACTGTAGCTTATGTATTTGTAAAGTATAGTGTAGAAACCCCGTTTTCAAGATACGCATTTTTTAAAAAAATCGTTTCAGGAAAAGGATTTTTGCTTATGCTGATTCCAAAGTTCACAACACGGACAATGACGCAGTGTGAAAAACATGTGGTCCTGGCAGGCAAGTTGCCCCACATAATTAAAAGGCGATTTCCCCCTTCTTTTAAAGAAAAGTACATATAGCTGCTCCTGATTCAGATTTGGAAAGGTTTTGTTGTTGTTAGTTTTTCCTATATTGCTGCATGTAGCCTTCTGAGAAGTCCTTCTCCTTGCTTACAACTCATTTGCTTTAAAGTGCAAGCCATCTGTAGGAACAAGCACTCAAGGATGAAGGAAACATCACACAGCACAGCTGCAGCAAGAAAATCGTGTTATACACGGTTCCATATTATATCTGTGCTTCAGTCAATGAACCTCTGGCATGCCTTCTTCCAACGACAAGCTGTGCACCACATATCTCTGTTCTCCATCCCATATACCTTGCGACATTTCTTTCCCTCTCCTCTAGGTTTTCTGTTGGGATGAGAATGGAATGAAAGGCTGGATTAATGAAGTTTATAGTTATCTTATCCAAAGTACTGGCCAGGATCCTGGATCAGCTTGGTAAAACATCACTTCCCCATTTCCCTTCCTCCCACTCTGCTCATATGTAACCTACCTTCATGCTACTGGCTGATTTTCCTCATGGCCCATTAGCGGCTGGGGGAAAATAGGGTGTGCATCTAGGCAATGTCCAGCTGTATTTCTGCTGCTGATACACAAAAATCATCCTCCTGGACCTTCCAGAGATCTTCTTTAGATCTAGGAGGATCAGGATTCTAGTGAACATTCAACTGCAGAAACACTGCCAGATGTTGTCTCTTGCCCTCCACCAAATGGCTATGGTAAGGCACACCAGTAGCAGGAAGGAAGGCTACACAAGTCACTTTGCAAAGGAGGTCCTAGATACCTCCTTGCGTGTTAAACATAAAAGGACACAAACTGGATTCCAGCTTTTGACATGCAAGTGTCATTGAAAATGTTCCCAGAAATCTAAAGATTATTGTGAATTCAGTTGTAGGCAAAAGGAGGAGAAGATAAGCCCACCTTACCAACTACCTCCAATAGGTTAAAAAAACAGATCTATGTCTGACTACCAAAATGAGAATGGTAAGAAAAGCAGAAGCTGGTGAAAGAAAAAGGCATCCCCAGATGCATTTTGGAAAAAATCCTTTCTTTACTTATGCAAGGCTGACCTGAACTGGTTACTTCATTTCACATGGGCATATCGTTAGTTTTAAAACATATCAGCTAATCTTTTTTTTTGGTAGTGTGGGAATCTATCCCTATTCTTTCCATTTTATTTCTGCCTCTGGTACTGAAAAGTAATGCTCTATCTCAGATCAAGGACAAAACTGTATGGGTAGAGGAGATGAGAAGAGCAGCCAAGGTTGAAAATTATTACTAGGGGTGTAGGATCTGGAGAGGAATATCCTAGAACGATTTCAGTTGGTAGATGGAAAATGAAGTATAGAAGGTCTAGTAAATCAGTGAAACATTCAGCATAATAAGGCATGTGTATATTTTCTTGTCTGTAGATTTTTTTTTCAAAAGGTCAAAAAGGAAGCCATCTATTCCTCTAACAGCAGAATCCTATGCCTATCCACTCACAAGTAAGTCCTATGAGTTCAATGGAGATTACTGCCAAAGACATATCATAGTACCACAGCCATAAACTTATGTCAATGACTATTCTTCTCCATCATCTGGTAAAGAAAAGCCTTTCTTTTAGGCTCATCTGTTTATTAAAAATCAATTTCTTTTGTGTCCCTTTTATCCATCTCCCCACAACTCATTTAGGCTTTTGAAATTCTGAAATCTTCATAAAAACATTTTTGTATTTCTCTGATATTTTTTCTTTAGCTATGTCTGTGTTGCTAGCCATGGAAGAACAGGTTGCTTAACTGTAACTGTGGTTCTTTGAGTGGTCATCTGTGCCCTCACACATTAGGAGCTTTCATGCGTGCGCGGTAGCATTCGGAAGATTCTAGAGGTTAGTAGCTTGGCGGGAAATCCTCCCCTATGCCGGTACTGCGCATGCTCCTCCCGCTGAGTAACGGTCTCTCCTGAGTTCTGTAGTCCACCGTAGAAAACCCAGGGACCTGAAAAAGAGGGGACAGAAGGGCGGGTATGTGTGAGGGCACAGATGGCCACTCGAAGAACCACAGTTACAGGTAACCAACCTGTTCCTCTTCTTCGTGGTCTCTGTGCCTCACACATTAGGAGACTGTGTAGCTTACCGGTTGGATGGTGGGTCAGGCCCTAGAGAACGGAAGCCAATACTGCACGTCCAAACCAGGCATCCCTGCAGGACCGGCAGTCAAGCCTGTAGTGGCGCACAAAGGTTGATGGTTGAGACCAGCTCGCCACACGGCAGAGTTCTTGCAGGTCAACTCCTCGCAGGAGGGCTGCAGATGTCGCAACAGCTCTGGTGGAATGAGCTCTTAGGAATGCTGGCGGAGGCTTCTTGGCAAGCTCATACGCCAGCAGGATTGTCCCGGCCACCCATTTTGAAAAACGTTGGGTGGATACCTTGTGGCCTCTTCGATGCCTGCCATAGCACACAAAAAGGTGTGGGGTTTGTCGAAAAGAGCCAGTCCTGTCCTTGTAGAAGGCCAAGGCCCGACGAACATCCAAGGAGTGAAGGGATCATTCCAATGGTGTCGTTGGGTCCGGATAGAAGGTTGGCAAGATGATGTCCTGGCCAAGATGGAAGTTGACACCACCTTCGGTAAAAATGAAATGTCTGGCCAAAGTACCACTTTGTCCCTGTGGAAGACAAGGAAGGGCTCGTCAGACTGTAGGGCTGTCAGCTCTCCTGCTCGCCTGGCCGAGGTGACAGCCACCAGGAAGGCAGTCTTCATAGTGAGCAGCCTGTCGTCAGCAGTTGCCATGGGCTCGAAGGGCGGTCTCGTCAGCTGCGATAGCACCAGAGATATGGACCATGGTGGTAGCGGCAGCGATACCAGCGGGTATAGGTGCTGCAGGCCCTTCACAAACTGCTTCACGGTACCGTCTTGAAAGAGAGCCACGGAGGCAGATCATGGCAGCTGCTATGCCATGATGGCGGCGAGGTAAACCTTCAAGGAAGGGAAGGTGAGACCTTGCTGTCGAAGGTGTAAGAGGAAGTGGAGTATGGTAGGCAGGTTGACAGGTGCTACTGGCTCTTGTCTTTCCTCAGCAAAGGCCATGAAACGTCGCCACTTGTAATGATAGTTGCAGCGTGCCGACTGCTTCCTGGCCGCGGTCAAGATGTTACCGATGACGGGATCGTCTACGGTGATATCCTCCAGGCATGAAGGGCCAAGAGCAGCAGGTCTGGGTGGAGTACAAGGCCATCGGAGTGCGACAACAGGTCCGGTGCCAGTGTAAGCCTGAGGAGTCGACCGCGTGCGGCCTCGAGCAGGGGCCCGAACCAGTACTGTCTGGCCTACAGTGCGGGGCGCCGAGGATGGCGTCGGCATGGTCGGCGAGGATCTTCGATATCACCCATCCCAGTAGTGGGAATGGAGGGAAGGCGTAGAGGAGACCCTCGCACCACCAAAACTGGAAGGCATTGCTGATGGAACCTCGATCGTGTCCGGCCCTCGAGCAGTACCGATGGCACTTCGCGTTCTTGTTGGTGGCGAAGAGGTCGATCGTCAGCTCAACCCAGCAGTCTTGGATCATCTGGAACGCTTTGTCGGAGAGGGACCACTTGTGGTGGTAAGAGGTGTCCCTGCTGAGGGCGTCTGCTGTGGTGTTCTCCTGCCCAGCCAGGTGAACTGCCACGGGATGGATTCGTAGCAGGACACACCAGTTCCAGAGATCGAGGGCTATGTTGAGGAGGGTGGTCGAATGAGTCCCTCCTTGACATAACAGACCGCCGTCATGTTGTCTGTGAGGATCAGCACTGTGCGGTCTGTGATGAGGTGACGAAACGCCCTCAGCGCTTTCCAGATGGCCAGCAGCTCGAGAGCGTTGATGTGGAGGATGGTCTCGTCGTCGATTCACCAGCCTCAGACCCTGAGATCACCGCAATGAGCTCCCCATCTGAAGAGGGAGGCGACCGTCGTCACTGTGACTTGTGGGGCCACCTCCTGGAAAGGCATCCTCGACAGGAGGTGGTCATAGGACTGCCACCATAGTAAGGAGGGACGCACCTGTGGAGGCAGTTGGAGCAATAGTCTCTGGTCGTCCAGCAGCGGGTTGAAGGCCCGGACAAACCAGTGCTGGAGAGGCCTTGCACGGAGTCTGGATAGGTAGGTCACAGCGGTAGTAGATGCCATGTAGCTGAGGAGCTGTTGAATTCTCCTGGCTGTCACTGTCGGGGCATTGTAAACAGCTAACGCAGCCCAATGAAGAGTCCATGCACGGTCCATCGGTAGGAAGGCCCTGGCTGATACTGAATCCAGCGTGGCACCGATGAAGTCCAGCATCCTCGCCAGCTTGAGGTGGGACTTCTTTGGGTTGACCCGGAGACCGAGACGGGTCAGAAGTGTCAAAGTCCGATGGATATCGCTGTAAAGTTTCTGCCTGCAGGACGCCACCAAAAGCCAATCGTCCAGGTAGGGATAGATGGAGACGCCCTTCGTCCGCAGGTATGATACCACTGGGGCCATGCATTTGGTGAAGACCCTGGGCGCGGTGGAGAGTCCAAATGGTAGCACCTTGTACTGGTAACAGCTGCCGTCGACCGCGAACCGTAGGTATCGTCTGTGCTGCAGGCAAACGGCGATGTGTAAATAAGCATCCTGAAGATCGATGGAGGCGAACCAGTCCCCCTGATGAAGGAAAAGCAGGATCAAGGATTGCGTAACCATCTTGAACCTTTTGCAGTGGATGTAGTCGTTCACCCCTCTGAGGTCTAGGATGGGCCACAGGGTTCCGTCTGTCTTCGGTAAGGTGAAGTAACGGGAAAAGAAGCCGGTCGTTTTGGCTGAAGACGGAAGGCGCACGATCGCCCCTTTCTGAAGCAGGGACTGGATCTCTTCCAGCAGAACCGAGCTGGCCGGAGTGGAATAGTAGACGCCTCATGGTGGAATATCTTGAAATTCTATGGCATAGCCAAGACGGATAATGGAAAGCACCCGAGTCCATCGTGACTTTCCGCCACTCTGCGAGGTGTCTGGCCAGGCTTGGCTGACCTTGAAAGGCTGCTGGCAGGCTGAAAGATGGATGCGGTGGCGACCTGCGTAGGTGGTCAAAACCGTGACTTCACCTCGGATGAAGATTTCTTTGACGACGAAGCCGGGCGTTGTCAGAATGATCTTCGGCCGGAGGAGACAGTCGACGGTTGGGACTGGGCAGACTGAGACGACCGTTGCTGGAAGGTGGAAGACGATCTACGCCAGGACGGTTGTGAGCCAGAGGACCGACGGGACTGGGATGGTTGGTGAATCCCCATCTTCTTGGCGGTCAGGCGCGCCTTGACGATGTTGTCCATGGTGTCATCGATCGTGGAGTTGAAGAGCCCCTGGCCATCAAAGGGAAGGTCTTCGATCTGCCTCCGGCTGTCTTCCTGCAGCCCTGAGGACCGTAGCCATGCATGCTGGTGCAGAGCGATAGAGCCCGCCATCACCCTCGAAGCAACCTCCACGGTGTGTTTCGAGGAGATAATCTGTTGGTTTGCTATCGCGACGGCCTCGTTAAAAAGCTGCACCACAGTCGGGCGATTGTCCTCCGGAAGGCCTGCCAGGAGAGGGACAAAACGGTCCAGCAGGTTGCAGAGGTAGGCCGCAAGGCATGTTTGAGCTTTGGACACCCTGGTTATCAGTGAGGAGGCAGTGTAAAACCTCCTGCCGATGGTGTCCAACTTACGGCCCTCATGGTCCGGTGGGGTGGTGTGTGCCCTATTGCCACCCTTCATTTGGGCGGACTCCACCACAATGGAGTTCGGAACCAGATGGCTGAAGAGAAATTCCGCGTTCTCCTTCTGTGTCTGGTAGAGATCTTCCAGCCGGTGAGGTATGGGCTGTGCAGAAGCAGGCTTGGCCCACGGCTGCTACAAGGCCTTCATAAGCTTCGGCAGAACAGGCAACGGTGCGGTGGTTAGCTGTCGAGCTTCCACATATTGGAAGACTGGGACTTCTTCCTCGGGCGCCGGTTCCGCCACCTTCAACCCAAGGGCCGTAGCCATTCAGAGGAGGATGCCCAAAAACTCTCCGGCACAGAGTCCGGTACCGGGTCTCCAAAAGCCAGGGGTGGTGACTCATGGGACGCCGGAGTCGAGTCGTCCGAATCTGTCTCCGACTCATAAGAACAGGGTGACAGAGATGGAGATCTCTCAGGGGACCTGTCCTTCGAAGTTCGACTGGGAGGCTGTGAAGATGCAGTCGCCGTTGGAACCGCTGGTGTGGCTGTCCCTGGTATTGTCGTGCGCAGCGTCACCGGCGAGGTCACGGGGATGACAGTGGACCGCACCCGTTTGGTCGCCTGTCATCGCAGGCTGCTCCGCCTGTGTCACGGTGGTTTCCGACACTGGGCGGGTAGCGGTGGATGTGACCCTCGGAGGAGGTGAAACAGCTCTGTAACAAGGTGTGGGCTCCCGTGATCTCCAGTGGTGTGGAGAGGGCGAGTGGCTCCGCGAGCGTTGATATCAGGAGCTACGTTCCTCTCTGACTGGCGAATGGGATCGTCGGTACAGAACCCAGTGCCTCGTGTCTGGGTGGTACCGGTCCCTGTAGGACGGTGAGTACTACTGATACGATGGCGGATACTCACGCCATTGGTACTTGTGGCCATACCTGCTGAGGTGAGAGGCAGAGGTGTAGGCCGAGTCAGTCGAATGACGGGAGTGTGGTTGCTCCTCGTACACCTCCTGGTGGCGCAGTGATGGCGGCCTGACTCTCCGCTCAGGTGAGCAGGAGACGCTCCTGCCCGAGGCTGCCGGATGCCTGGGCGAAGGCTGGTGTTGGGCCATCACATCCTCCCGGCAGTCGACCGATCTACGGTGACTCGACGGGGGCTCCACAGCCGTCAAGACAGGCGGCTCCAAGGAAGGCAAGACCTCCATGGCCTGCTCCTCGTCTGACACCTCCAGGATCTCTTCCAGGTCCGACTGCTCCCACGGGTCCACAGGGAGTTGGGTTGGCGGAGGTGTGGGGAGGCGAACCTCCCTAGGTGGAGAGCGCTGCTTCTCCTTCCTCTTCTTTTTCTTATCTTTCCCCTTGCCATCATCTTGGGTGGCAGGGCGCTTCTTCTGGGCCACAGTCGGAGGCCTAGCTAACGGAAAGGCCTGCGTGCCCGCGGAACCCGTCTTCGTTGTCTTAGCCACCACCGACAACTTAGGGATCCTCTGAAGCGATGAGATGGGCGGTCTCAACATCAGTACTGAGCCCGGTACCAACGAGGTGTACGGTACGGCAGCTGCTGATGCCGTCGGTGGAGAAGTCGCCCGTCCGGTTAAAGTATCGGACATCTCAGCACGAGTCTCAGAGTCCTCTTTCGCTCGCAAAGCCTGTTCCCAGCAATGGCACTTGAGTCTCGTGGAGCGGTTACGAAGAGTTTGCGAGGTGAATTCTCGACAAATATGGCAAGCCCTGGTGCTATGGGTCTCGCCTAGACATAAGAGGCACTCACGGTGCTTATCAGAGAGAGCGACTTTCCCACCGCAGGAAATGCACTTCTTAAAGGGCGCCGACATAAGACGGTAGATTGAGTGAAGAGAAAAGGTGGAAGAGAAAAGTCCGAAGATAGAACGACAAAAGAAGGGGAAGGAGGGGTTTCAAATACCGAGTCCAGTCCACAATCCAGAAATCGAAGTCCAATATCCAAATCCATGAGTCAGCTGAGAGAACGCAAGCAAAAAACCAAGCCACTAACCAAGAACCTTCTGTTCGCAACGGCGGACGAGAAAGAACTGAGGAGAGACTGTTACTCGGCGGGAGGAGCATGCGCAGTACCGGCATGATGGAGGGGTTCCCGCCAAGCTACTAAGCTCTAGAATCTTCTGAACGCTACCACGCATGCGCGAAAGCTCCTAATGTGTGAGGCACAGAAACCACGAAGAAGAACAGATCTATACAGAGATGGTTGCTGATTCTTTTAACTACGGAACAGTCTGAAAGTAGCTTTAAATTTACTTTTCTGGACTGAAACAAATATTGACAGTCATTTAAAAATCTATGGTATTAATAAGGGTTGGAATTCTTTGCCTTGGTAGGATAGACTAACACCCATTTGGCAAAGACTTCTCCATTTGGGTAGCCAAATGCACGTAACTAAGGCCTTTTCTGCACAATGGGGCTCTCTCGCTACAGGGACAAGATAGCCACCGTCAGCTGGTTGTGCTTCTGCACAATGTCGTCGCTGGCCCACTGCCATCCCATCCCCATGTGTCATGCTTACAGAGTATTTGCTGTGCAAGCGCACAATGCTCTCATACGTTCCTGTCCTGCAGAAGGACAAGAGGTGTGATGGCAATGCCTCCCTCCACAGTGCAGCCTGGGATATGCCTAGATGTGCTGTGGAAAGAAGAGGCATGGCCATCTTGCTGTCTTCCACAAGGAGCCAATCCCATGTGGAGGGGAGCGTCCCGGTCATGCTCCCTTCCCTGCTGGGACTGCAACAGGACAACTCTCAAGAGCCCCATCATGTGGAAATGGCCTAATTCTTCTTTTTCCAATAATACTTCCTATAATGATAGGAGTATTTATTGTTGTTCCATAATTTTACTGTATTTTATTAAATGATTTTATGAACAGTATCATTTGTTGTTAGCCCACCCTGCATCATACAAAAACACCAGAAGGGCAGGATAAGTCTGATCATGGCTTTTTATTAAAGCCTTTGAAGCCTAATTGATTTTGTCCAGTTTACACAAGTGTCATAGTGGGTGTTATTTTAACTGGTTTTAAATTGATGGCTTATAAATGATAAGTGATATATGATTAGTCTGCCAAAATTATAGTTATTTGTTGGGCTACAACGATTTTATCATCTACTATCCAAACATTCCTGGAGATGAGAGGGATAAAAATATTTCAATTAATTATTACATTTTAATTAATCAATCAATCAATCAATAGGAAACAATCCTCAATATGATTTTGCTAGCTAGTTACGCTGAAAAAAACTTCATATAAGCCTGTGTGGTGGGGAGGAAGTACACTGATTACTGACTCCCCATCCTCATTAATTTAGCACACTGCTGTCAGAAAGAAAATCTCTCCTACCTTAGGCCAACTGATGCTCTAGGTGGTGATGACAGAACTGTCTGAATCTGTTGCTTCTGCTCTCCGCTTCCTGCAGGACGTGTATGAGTTGGTGAAACCTAGCAACAGAGACAAAAATACAAATCTGACTACAAGTTTTCTGTTGGGAGAGACAATGCAGATCATAGAGACAAATCACTTACCTGATAACCTGTTTCTTGACAGCTGACTTGCCAACTTAATCCCACCGGATCTCTGAGAGTAGAACTCAGCTTGCTTTTTGTAGGAATTTGCCAGTATTCACAAATTTCTTCATATTTGAACTTGAGCTTAAAAACATTTCAGTATGGAAGAAATAGATTCATCCATCCAGGGGCAGGGGATTTAAGTGCTGAGCTCTTAAGAGGTCTAGGATGGAATCTCAAAAACCTCTTTTTCTGAGAGAGGCTCTTCATCTTTAATACCTATAATATGACAGGCACACTATTGTGCTCCATCTGCTGGTAACAGCGGTACCTATCGAATTTGGCCAGTGCACACGTAAGAGAATTTTCTTTCAATTCCTTTTAGTTTCTGAATATAGGAAAAAGTGAAACTGACAAATTCCTCCACCTTCACTTGATAAAACTTTTTGCAGAACATTTGATACTGTTTACCAGAAACTGTGCCACCTCAGACAACATGTAAGAACCAGAGCTCAAAACGTGGAGTAACTGTGAGCATTTGTACATGCAGTGTCCCCTTATATACCTAAAGTATAATAAGCCTGTGTAGGAATGTGCTGCACTGTCCTACTGAACATTTGACACTGTTTCTCCAATTCATTTCCTTCTTGGCTTCAAATTCTTTTCCTGTTCCCTGGGCATATCTAGCAATGGAAGTAAACAAGGGATGGGTGGAGAACAAAGGCTGCTCCTACAAAAAGCTACCATGTGACCAGGGAAAGGTCACTCTGACTTCACAGTTTAATGTGAGATACACTAATATTTATTTGTAGCATTTATAAACTGCTTGATATAGTAAGATTTCCTAAAACTCCACCAAGCTATCCTTCAAACATCTCCAGGACCTTTTGGACCATCTTTGAAAATGTTCAAGGAACAAGATTGTGCAATCTGTTCCAATGTGCAGCTGTTTAACAAACCTTTCTCTTCAAGCTTTAACAAGAATCTGACTTCCTGTAATTTAAACTCTCTGCTTCCGGCTCTGCCTTGATACTGAATGTAACAGAAATAATATATACTTTAATCCTCTTGCTGTGCAGTTGTATCTCTGGCATTTGCTTTGATTTCCAAGGACATTCCAGTTTGCAAGGCGAGACGGGGAAGCTATTCAAAACCTGGTAAACAAGGAAGGCTGCTACTCAAGTGACAGACTATTGATGAGCTTGCTCAGAGAAGAACCTCAATAACTTTATCAAGACCTCATCAATTCTTGGCACTTCATTATGGCTTACATAGTGAAAAGTGGCAGTGATGTCACAGCAATTAGTTTTAAAGTGGGCCGCAAAGATATTTTTACCTGCAGATAGCCTAGCTTACAAAATTAAGGCAAAAAAAAATAAACAATTGGCATGAAGCTGACACAGTTCTCAAAGGCCAGTGAAAGGCACCTATCCACTCCAAATAATAAAATGAAATGAAATAAAATAATAATAAAGAAAAATTAATATCAGGACTAATAGTGTGTCATTGCCCCAGGTCTGACTGTTTGTCAGTATCTAGACTAGATCTGTATATCGATTTGTCATGAGAACTACAGTGAAATCAACAAAATATGCGGGAGAAGACAGAACAAATATACAATGGTTCTCTAGGCAACTCTTATGAATTTTATTGTCATTTCAGCCCAACCACTGAAAATAGGCTAGGGTTTCCCTGCTGGAGATCCCCAGGGAAGTCCCAAGATAAGACCAATGAAACCACATCCACACCATCTATGTTCCCAATATTGCAACAAAGTTGAATTAGAAATTTGCACCCAAAATTGTTACTAAGCCATAGCAGAAGAGAGGGTCATTAACGTTATTTCCACTTGAAAAAGGATTGTTTCCAAATGAGCCAACACCAGGAGACCCACAATATTGTGTGATAAACTCCAGACAAAGATAGGACTAATGTAGTGCAATAGCGGTAGAAGAGAGTCAAGCAATGAATTCCCTGGTACTGATGCATTCAAAGGGGACAGGGAAAGGAACTAATATTAAAATTCTAGGGTTCTGTCCAGCATTTTTTCAGGTATTACACACACCAGGACATACATGAATCATTTCATAGTAGAAACACATCATAACTTGAACACAGTGCATTCCTATCACTTTTAAACTGTACAACAGGTTTTAGATAGACAGAGTTACGCACACCCAACTGTGTGGTTTAGCAATGTTGTCAGAATGAGAACAGACACACACACACACAAAACTATGTGTTTATTTTAAAATTCTGAACAGAAATATCTAACTTGACAGAACAATTCCCTCCCCCATAAATATAAAATGTAGTTCATTGTAGGCCAAATGTTACTTGCATTTCCGAAAGCAATGTGAATGCCTACATGCTTAACCCAGTTCCTTTTGGTGTCTGGTTTACAGAGTGACTAACGAGATCCTTGGATTTCTTCTACTACTTGTGCCAATTTTCTGAAGTGCCACAGAGAACAAACCACCTTTATAATTATTCTAGATCAACCATATTGTCATGAAATCAAATTTTAGGAGTATTTTATGCACAGCATGTTCTGCTAAGAGTGTCTTGTTCAAATTGCTGCCAGCATGATGCCTTTCACTGCTAGCTATTCCTTGATGGAATTCAATAAATATTCATTGGCAGAATGCAATGTAATTGATTCAGCTACTTTCATTTTTTATCAGCTCAGCAGGAGACCACAGACTCTACAGAAAACCTCCAAGACATGCCAAAGGTTGACAGTAAGAGGCTTTTGTGATTCACATGGTGAAGAGAGAAGAAGCAGGCAGCACCTTATCAGTATCTAATTCACATTGTCAGAAAGCAGAGGTTCTATATAACCAGCACACATTCGTGACAAATGGAAAATTCTGAACATGTAGCCTTAGGTAAAATACTTTGATATAAAGGAGACTTATTCTCTGATGGTGATCATTTAAACACTAGAACAATTATTTTAATGAAAATTAGAATATTGCTCATTCACTTATGATAGTCATTGGCATTAGGTGGAATGTAAGGCATAGCATGCAGGGAAAAGTGGCAAACAAAGAGGGCTTGATCAGCTAGAGAGAAGAATGACAGAAAATAAGGTAGGGTTTACAATGGATTGCAGTATGTCAACAAAAACAATGCTCTGGGGAGATGAGAAAAAGGGGGAACCAGCTAGTTACCTTCATACAATGCTTATAACCCAATGGTCTGGAGTATATCCAAAATAAGTTGGTATAACTTTAGGATAAATGAGGACACTACTTACACAGGGATTTACTGTCATGGGGAAATGTTTTGAAACCAGATATTATAATAGGCATCTGTATAAGCTGAAGACAATAATTGATTCACAGCTGAAGTGCTCTGAAACCCTTTGGGTACTCTTTGAATAGAAATTCAATGAACAAACTCTTACTAGCATCTTTTGATACTAATGATGCACCTACAAATAAAAGATGGGGGGAGGAAGAAGAGAACATCAGGCTGTATTAAAGGTTTTCGCCCACCAGCAGAATGAACACTGCTGGCAGATCAAACCTCTCACACCCCCTACCGCTTCGCCCATCTGCTCCAGAGGGTCCCTCAAGATTTGAGGTCCTCAAAGGGAAAAGGAAAACCCCCATTCCACAAATAAAAGTCCACCTCCGTAACACTGGATTTAGCCCAATATTTGGCTGCCACAGAATGTTCACCTGGGCAAAGGTGAAGACTCAATCCTGTCCAGTATGTTTCAAACTATTAAGAAAATTTCCCATTGTTTTTTAATTGTTGGTTTTCTACTTACTGGAATGCCAGTGAAGGTAACAGGGGGTGATTGCCAGGAGATGCTAAAGCTATTTCCATTGGGTGTGAACTTGGTTGACCCTGGAATGTTCACAGGAGCTGTGGCCTGTTTTAAAAAACAGTCAGTCAGTTAAGGAGGAACACCTTTATCCTACAGAATTATAGGTTAGACTTCCTCATACTAAGGATTATAGATCAGACTCAGTACTGGAAAGTGATTGTTTCAGTCTGCCATTCTATCTTTTATGGAGATCTCTGAGTGACATAGGGGAATGGTGAATGGTCTTGTTCATCTGTTGCAACAAAACAACAGAGTCCTGTAACACTTTGAAGACCAAAGCATTCATTTTATAGCATGAGATTCTGTAGCCAACAGTACATTTCATCAGATGGACTGAATCTTACCAGAATTTCAGGGATATGTATACATAATGTGCAAGGCTGGGGTGGGCAAGATCATAGACAGAAAGATCACAGGGAAATTAAATGAAATAGTAGTGACAGTGACCATTCCATTAATAACACTGGTGATTCACAAATCTGTTATCGCTGAAAGTGCAAATCTGTCAATTAGCACATGCAGGGATAATAAGAATCCATCATCCCAACTCAAACTTCTTATCACCGTGCAAGTGATAATTGACTGCCCTGGTGCCAAGATGTGAATGGCCTGTGTTAGTGTCACTCTTTCAGAATTTAATTTTCTTCTGATCTCACTACAGTCCCAACACCAAACATGTTTTGCGCCATATACCACTGCTTGTGCTAAATAAATAAACAAAGATAGTAATGTGTATTATATATCCCTATAATCCTGGATAATAACTGTATATATAGTGAAGCAGGTTCTAGTCCACAAAATCATGTTTTAATAAATATGTTAGTTTTTAAGGTGACACAGGATGCTTAGCCATTTTTTTTATTGAGAGTTGAAAAAGAACTCCAGTTTCTATAATTTATGAAAGAGAAAGAATTTTCTTTCCTAGGCAGACAGCTTAAAAGAGCTTCCAAAAGCGGTATTTATGGGAGTGATAGCAATAGAGTTGGAGGGGGAAAAGATATTTGCTAGTTTCTGGCTGAAATTAGCAAAGAATGATTAAAAGAACAGTAATGAACAAGTGCAAATGTATGGGGTTATCTGTTGCTATCATCATTTTGTAACTAAAATGCTTTGGACATGAAGCTGTGTTAACTTTTACACAAAAGCAAATCAAAAGTGGAGCAGAAATGAAACACACGTGTCTCATTATTTAACTAAAATTACTGGAAGAAAAATAGAGCTTAGGTAAAATAAATATTGAAAACACTATTGTCTCTTCTCTCACTTTCAGCTTAGGTTTCGGACAGGTAGCAGGACTTTGCTCTGTAATACTCGTTCAGAGATCTAACCATGGCTTTTTCAGAAGACTCTTCTAATTCTTTGTTGCTGAGCTGTGCTCTTTAGATCTCTGCTTCCTTTCAGTAATATATTTTGTGTGGTTTTGTGACTGATACTGTATTTGCCAGCATATAAGATGCATCCATGCATAAGACGCACCCCATTTATATACTGATAAATACTATTTCCCGACATGTAAGACATCCCAGCATATAAAACGCATCTCATTTTCAAACAGTAGTTTTTGGGAAAAACAGTGAGTCTTATACACCAACAAATAAAGTAATTCATTTTAAAGTGTTCAAAGCCATCTTGAATTTGCTTTTAAGGAAAGATAAGATATACAGCATGTAAAGAATGATGGAATATATGAAATAAATTTTCTGGCTTTTTTTGGGGGGGGTAAAATATGAGTAAAAACATCTTCTATGAGGAGAGGCAAGTTAAGTAAGTCAACAAGGGCATTTGGTAACAAAGTATCAAAGTGGGATTAGTCAGCATGAGGTAGCGGTTTAAGCACCAGACTATGACCCAGGTTCGATTCCATGCCATGGAAATCTACTGGGTGATCTTGGGTAAGTCACACACTCTCAGCCCCCCAAAACTTGTGGTAAGTTCACCTTAGGGTGGCCATAAATTGGAAATGACTTGAAAGCACACAACAACAATAATCAAAGTGGGATGCTGACTCCTTCCACCTATGATTTAGCCTGGCAAATATGATTAGCAAATATATGCTACCCTATGGACCAATTCCCTGATTATGAGGTATGACAACTGCACCATGTCTATGCAAGTCCACAGTTCACACGATCTGCTTAGGTACTTCATGCCACATCATTTAAACACCCCACATATCTCAAAATCACTTTGATCTTAATAAATGTTTTAAAAACAGAGTCCTGAATCCTCTTCCAATGAATGTTTCCCACCAGCATGGAAATCATAGTACCTGCTACAGCCAAGAACCATTAGAAGTCTTGTTCTCACTCACAGAGTCCTTCTTCCCAATCCTCCTCGTTTTGAGGCAGAGATGCTCTATGTTTTAAACTAACCACAGATCTTCATGACAGTTACATTCTGGAAATTATTGCTTATTTACAACTGTGATTTGATCCTGGCTTGTTATGAGTAGCCATGGTTTAAACAAACCACAGTCTCCAACTTCAGAAATCATTGGGAACTGGGGCTTATATAAATTCAAAACCTTCTCTTCCCTGAAAGTATGGAAGGAAGGGAAGAGCAAAAAAATCTGAAAATCTCAGTACAGTTCATTCATATAGGTTGAAACCATGGTTTCTTGCTACATGTGAACACAGTAACTGCTGCTGTTGTTACTTGCTCTCAAGTCAATTTTAACCTGTGGCAATGAAAGACTTTTAGGAGACTCTATGATTATCTGCACTGCCCAGACCTTGCAAACTTAAGGCCCTTGCTGCACCCTACTGTTTTCCATTGTCGTCCCATTGTGATCCTGGCAGTGCCGCTGCCAGGATGGGAGTGCCACCCGAATGCTCCCCTTTGTACCAGCCAGCTGCCTGTGGAAGGGCAGCATGGACATGCTCCTTCCTTCTGCAGTGCAGCTGGCCACTTCCTGTGCTGCACTGGGGAAGGAAACACCTAGATCGTGCTCCCACCCTTTGCGCACAGCCACCGGTGACACGATTAATTTATTAATTTACTTCTTGTAAATGAGGAAAGTTCTTCTCTTTCAAGTAGTTATATCCATCTTTGGAAAGACATTTTCATATGATGGAACTGTAACCTTCCTGAACCACTCAGTACTACATTTGAAGAAGTAGGTTTATATCCATAAAAGCTCATGCTACAATAAAAAGCAGTTAATCTTAAAGGTGCTGCCGCATTTCTTTTATCTTCCTCCCTTACTTCTTTTTATTCATGAACACCTGAATCCACAAATTAAAATGAAAACAAAATGGCTCTCTGGGCCTTGTAACAAACCATCCAATTTTGATTTCTTGACTACCATCTCTGTTTTGATAAAGACTGAGCCAAAGTGTAGAAAATCGTTATTTTACTATCTTCATTATCTGCTTCAAAGAAATGTAAATCTGTGATCATTTTATTTGTTTCCGTAACAGAGTAATGACTACATGACAAAACCCTTTTACCTGATAAGCATGGTCAGAATGAACGAGGTAGAGGTTGGTAGGAGCTGAGCGGCTTAGAGGTGTTATTCCTTTAGCATCTGTTTTGGCACATGATAACTCATTTTTGCTCACATCTTGGGAAGGAAAAGAAAGAGGAGATGCTAGAGATGGAGAGACTGGAGATAAGCTACTTAATCCATCAGCTACTGAATCGGTGTTGAGACGGATTTCTGTGTAGTAAAATCTTCCTCTCCATCACTGTAGTCAGATTCCCCTGCACGCCTAAATCAAATGAAGACCAAAAAGTTATTTGTAGCATACTAAATTCATTAAATTAAGATAGAACTGTTATATTAGGGCATGAAAACATGCAGACAAATTAAATTCCCCAGGCTTATTCAATGATATAGTCAATATAAACATTCTTTTAAATTTGGTAGTGCCCATGTGTTTGAACGTACGCGTAAGAAACAAAGAATGAAGAGAAAGAAGATTTTAATTTCTAAAGCTGTGATAATAAAGGTAATGGAACCCAGAAAGTTGTTTTGGTTCTAAACCAGTTTCTGTTATCAGTAACAGACTGAATAAGAATGAACAAACTGAAACTTAACCCAGGCAAGTCAAAAGTTAGATTAAGGAACAGGCATTCAGATTGTGATGGGTAGTGTTATATTCTCCCTGAAGACACTGATCTGCAGTTTGGCAGTATGCCTGGATTCAGCTTTGAGCCTAGAGATCCAGGTTTCTGTAGTGGATAGGACTGCATCCATCCCTGGAGATGTTTGATTTGGTCATGGTGACAAATGCTTAGTTACAATGTTGTTGTTGTGTGGTTTCAAGTCATTTCCAACTTATGGTGACTCTAAGGTGAACCTATCACAGGGTTTTCTGGGGGCTGAGAGTGTGTGATGCACCCAAAGTCACCCAGTGGGTTTGCATGGCCAAGTAGAGAATCAAACCTTGGTCTCCAGGATCATAGTCCAATGTTCAAACCAATATACCACGCTGGCTCCTACAATCTGTTTAGATTACTGTAATGCTCTCCACATGAGGCCGCTGCTGAAGAGTACCATTTTTTAATGATACTGACAGTTTAATTCTGTTTCACGTTTGACCCTGTGCACGGTTTAACTATATTGTTTTTCCCTTAATTTGGAAGCAATCTTGATTTGGGGAGAGTCCAGATATTTTTAAAAGAGTGATGTAGTTGTAGCAGAAGCGATAGAAATACCAAGATTTCTTCTTTTTCTGCATGCCAATGTCCAAGCAATGTGCACAGAGTTTAGGCAAATAGCAAGTTAAAGCCTCATTTATATATGATTGCATCTATAAAGCATAGTAGCTATAAATAGAGAGGGAGTGGGTTTTGGACCATGTCTGCATTGAGTTCTTGCCACTAAACAGAAGTCAACATACTCTTTCAGCTAAAATCAAGAAATAAAACTTTTCACTTTAGGTTTTAAGGCAAGACTTTTACATTTGGATTAAAAACAGGTGAGTCATGGAGAAGGATTCACACTCATTTTCTTCTAAAATACGATTTTTCTATATGCAAAGAGTAGAGTTTGGAATTAACCTTTTAAGTTACTAATTAACTAAATTTTTCGTAGCAATTTTGCTAGTGATTTCAACTTCCCCAACTAATGGCAAAGTTTAAAATATGCTTTATTGAATATGGTGGTTGCGTGCACACTTAGCTATAAATTAATCCTGAGTAAATATCAGAATTCAATTATATATATGATGGCAGTTACATGGAATTAATAGTCCCTTACCCAAGGTGAATGGTCCGGATGTGTTTTTGAATACCAACAGCTGTACTCAGTACCTTTCCACAGTTTTTCCAAAGGCATTTAAACATAACTTTCATGGAATTCTAAGAAATTCAGTAGAAGAGAGTATAAATATTAATTCATGTGTTTGCACATTTGTATGACTTCCATGTCATTTTCTGCTAACAACTATTCTAGAATAAATTTAAATTAAGTCTTCAAAGTTAATCATATGAATATATGGCTTGCAACTGATAAAATGTAGACCTTCTATATTACTCTTAAAGAACAACACACTAATTCTGTTATAAAATGAATAACCACAAGTGATTGAAAAATGACATTATTGCACTCAGAGCACCCACACAGTAAGAGAAAGCAAACACAATATTTTGTAGAATCATTAAGGTACAAACAGCAACTGCATGTATCCTAAAATATAAATAAATTAAACTTTTCAGATGGGAGGGGAAAAAAGTGCTTTTAGACAAAAAGTATAATAAAGATGCAAATACACTGTAACTAAAAGCAACACTTTTCAGCATTTCCCAGCTAAAACAGCAACTACCTAGTCTTTTGCCACATTTCCACAAGTGTAATACCAGACAAAATACTAAAAGTAAATAAAATAATATCCTTCATGATAATCTGTTGTAACATTCTGCTGTAATGTTTGCAGTTTCACTTACATTCAGGTAAACCATATTTATTACACAGAGTGCAATTTAGGCAGTTTGTGAACTCTCATGATATAACAATTTTGTCATTGGCCCTTTTCGCACGGGCTTTCTGTCGTGCGACAGCCCCGTGAGCCTCGCGGGAGTGGGAGCGTCGCTCTGCACGACGCACTCCCACTTCCGCCGCTCTCACGGGGCTGC
Organism: Ctenosaura bakeri; assembly: GCA_948474755.1. Taxonomy (NCBI): domain Eukaryota; kingdom Metazoa; phylum Chordata; class Lepidosauria; order Squamata; family Iguanidae; genus Ctenosaura; species Ctenosaura bakeri. The sequence continues at coordinate 2,139 of CAOLHI010004900.1, read as the reverse complement.
AGCGGTGCGATCGCAGGTTTTTTGATTTTCGCCTTGAAGCGAAAATCACCCGCGCTCGCGCAATGCTCCTAGCACCCGCGTGCACTTACCTCCTGTGCGGAGCGTCAGGGAGGCAGCCGGGTCGCGCTTCCTTCCCTCCGCCCCTGTGGAAGGAAGGGGTGGGGTGGGGCGCTAGCGTGATGGACGCGACAACCTCCTGCTTCGCGGGGGGGCGGACGCACGAGCCTCCTGCTTCGCGGGGGGGCGGACGCGCGAGCCTCCTGCTTCGCGGGGGGGCAGACGCGACAGCCTCCTGCTTCGCGGGGGGCGGACGCGCGAGCCGCCGCCGCCTCCTCCTCCGGGAGGCTGCCACTTCCCTGCTCGTTCCTTCACCTGCGGAAGGAAGGAGGGGGGAAGCGGCAGCCTCCCGGAGAAGGCTTCTCGTGTGAGCCGCACTCCCCCGCTCGCTCGAGAAGCCTCAATGCGAAAAGGGCCATTGAATCAAGATAGAACATTCCTTGCTAAGAAGAAAAAATACCCTTCTTAAAAGATTTATAGTGGTATATGTTGATGACTCTGGGGAAAGTAAGGATAATTTATTATTTTCTTGTGCGAACTACAGCTAGAGTGACTAGTTTCTGTACCTTTATAAGCCAGCCTTTACTACTGACAGAACTCCTTGTTCCCCTAACAGAAGCCTGGAAATATATTTTTCTGCCTTGCTCCCAAGAGAAAGCATCTTAATAACGTTGGGGGTCATTTCATTAGCATGACTATCAAGGCACATGTTTTTAGCTGCAGTGTTCAATGTATTGATCAGCTGGATTCATTTTTAAAAAATTAATCATCAAAAAGATGCTCTCTCCTGATTAACTGGGGTTTAGATTCTTTTAAGAACATGATTATTTTTAATAAAAATATTATTAAGATTACAGATAGTGTACACCATCTTAAAAGAGGTATTTCTTGTTCTTTTTTCTCTTTAAGGTAACACGTTTTTTTAAAAAAAAAGTTTCCTCAGAGCAGTTGTTTCAAAATATGCAAATTTAATCAATTTAAACAGATCAATTTAAATCAACTAAAATACATACAACATGTGATTGGCAGAACAATTGTGTGCATATGTTGTTGTTTCTAACTTATGACAATCCTAAGGCAAACCTATCACTGTTTTTTTCTGGGGCTTAGAACCAATGGGTTTCCATGGCTGAGAGAAGAATCCAACCCTGGTCTCCAAGGTCACACTCCAACACTCAAACCATTACACTACTTTGAAGTGAAATCCCACTGTGTATAGTAAAGTTTACTCCTAGGGAAATGCACACAGGAATACAGCCTATTGCAGATTTTTAAACTGCACTACATATAAATAATGTACAAACACATGCACACGTACATATAATGTTACTTATGAACTGAAGGAAGGAGAGATGTCACCTTCCATTTCACTGCAAAATCTCATTTATTACAGCTTGTGAAAATTTGAGGGCTTTGAAAAAAACTGTTTAAGTTTGGTAGGGCCTCTAAATAGTAATTTCTGCACTATAAAAAGAGATCTATATTTGTGTGGGAAAAGGGAAAGGAGAACCTAAGGCTGTGTGACTTTGACCATTCCGCCCTACGCTGTTAGAGTGCTATTATTCCACTTTCAACATCCTGTGGATTCCTGGGGTTTGTAGTTTCCTCAGGCCAAAGTGCTCTCTGCCTGAGAATTCTAAATGGCCCTCCTTAAACTGCAAAACCCAGGATTCTATACGATGCTGAAAGTGGAATAATAGCATTATAACAGTGTAGTGCAGAAATGGCCTTTGTCTTCCTTTGAAAATAAGTCAGTAAGACTAGGGAGTGAAGGGTTCTTGAAGGCAGCACCAAGGGAATCTCAGGAATGGGGCAAGGCACTATATTTTGCTGAATTGCAAGTCCCATAGTATTCTACCTTGCATGACTAGGAATCATGGGAGTTACAGTCCAACAATCTATAGTGGGTCACTCATTCCCATCCTTGGAGTTTATGTAGAGCTTGGAAATTTCTGGATTATCGCTCCTAGAATTCCCTAACGACTATGGTCACAGGGGCTTTTGAGAGTTGTCCAAACCCCAATCTTTTCCAAGCTCTGAAATTTACAACCATGTGACAGCAAAACATGTTCCATTTGTGCT